>NADL03000660.1:0-118738 GCA_002205965.3 Kappaphycus alvarezii | reverse complement strand
TGGCGAACGCCTTCTCCATCATTACGACTTGGCCGGGAGCTTTCAACATTCGCCATCCTTTCGAGGAGTCGTCTTGCGTCCTTTGGCTTGCTGCCCAACGCGACAGCGTCATCTCCGTCCTTGAACTCTTTCGCCACAGCCACGGCCAGAGCCACGAGGAAGCCTTCGAGGACGGTCCCCAACAATCGCGTCGCTAGCAGACGCGGCTGTTTCCATTTTGAGGGGATAAAAACGGATGGAGGGGAGACTGACAACGGCTCGACGGAAAGGGGGGTAACTTTTGCAGTCCTTGGCGGATTTGAGATGTTGAACATACACTGGAAGCCAATCACTGGCTTGCTACATACCTATTGGCGGAATACAAGTTTATTTACCAAAGGCTGCATGCAATGTGCCGTCGAACACACCCCCTTTCGACCCTAGATGGTCACTATAGTGCGCATTATATACGTGCTTGACATTCTGCTAAAATACGGGATGCCCACTGAGGTGAGAATGCTTAGTTTATATATTGCAGAGAGATTCCGTTATCAGGGTATGTAAGTGGCTACCCAAATTAGGCCTCGTCTGCGATTGCTGTAATCAAGAAAATCAAGTAAAACGACCCAAGTCAAAACGCCCCGAGACCAACATTTACCCCGTAGTGTTAGAATTAGAAGATGTTTTTGTCAGCCGGACAATGCCAACCGACAGTAGTTCCAATTCATTACGTATGATGAATAGAATTGATATATTTTAGATTAATTTACTGTGCTTTATACTGTCAGTTAGGCTATGCAACTGTACTGTATTTTGTCAGCTAGTCTACAGTATAGTGTCAGCTAGTCTACAGTATACTCCTGACCTGGGCACCTCAGGCAGGGTAATCTACAGTATAAAGAGAGTGATGGTGTTGCATCCCGCACACCATCACCAACAACATTATCAAACAACATCAAACACCCGAACCACGCTCCTCACCCTCAGCAGTAAGCTGACCGAAAATACCGCGGGAACACCGTAAGTGTCCCCCTCAACTAAGGCGCCAGAGTAGCGCTTAAAGGGACGCACATTCGCGCCCCCCCCGCTCAACAGCGGGGCGAAACAACATTCCGGAATTTAACTTTCGCCCTCCCCGCTCTGCTGACTTGAATCCTATTGCCCTCCCACTGCTGCTTTGGAAACTCTTGCTTCTTCTCTGTTGTTTGGTGGTACGGTTGGTCAGTGGTAACTATTCTAGCTTTTTTTTGTCTTGGTGCTGGTATCGGTTCTGGTTTCGCTTTCGCTTTTGGTCTTGGTATTTGCAGCTTGGTCTCTGTTCTGGTCTGGTGTGTCGCATTCGCTTGGGTCTGTCTACTCCTACGCTGTGCCTGGTTGTGGTCTGGCTGTGGTTCTACGCGCTCTTGGTACTGGTTGGAAATCTACTTGGCTCGCTGGTTGTGGTTGGCTACTTTGTTCTTGGAAGCTGTTGCTACATTTTTTAACCGTTTGTGCCTTTTTGTTTTAAGCTCTAGCTTGCTTTGGTCACCTAGCTGTTCTAGGTATCACTGCAGGGTATCTTATAACTAGTAAGTTAACCTTAGCTTTATTGCAGGTAAACAAAAGGTATCTAACATACTGACCAGTGGGTTTCTACATAGTGTCTACGCTACGTGAACACCTGGAGGACGTCTTCGGTTCAGAGCTTGACTCTGACGAGGAACGGAACGTGGCCCCTGCCTCATCGATCACGAGGCAGTGAGCGCCGCGGAGGAAGTACCGGGAGAACGTTCTTTCTCCCCTACGTCAACGCCCGGTGACTATATCCTCTCCGCGCCGGCAACGCCGGTAGTAAATTTAGACACCGCCTCCTCCCTCCCGGAAGACCTGTCACCGCGGCTTCCTCTTCTCGTACTCCGCCTCCTCCCGCACCGCCTTCTACCGCTGCCTATCCTCCTCCTCCTCCACACCCACCGTCTCGAATTCCAAGGCTCCCAGTCCCTACCGCGACGCCTGAAGCTCCGCGCGCCCGTGCTTCTAGCTCTCGTCAGCTGAGGCCGATAGAAGAAGGGCTTTCGCACACATCTTCCGCGTAGCGAACGACCGCATCAGGAAGAAAAAGAAGGGCAAGACACGTCAAGCCCATTGCGAGACTTGCGACCGCAATTTTTCATCTCACCTGCAGCTCAACGTCCACAAGAAAGGTAAGGACCACATTTACAAGGTCTGGAAACTCGAAAACCCGAGGGGTTTCCACTGCGAGTTGTGCAATATCACCATCCACAACAAGCCTGACGCCGATCGTCATATTCTCACCAAGAAGCACGTCAAGAACGAACGACTCCGCTAGGACTTCTTTAAATAGTTTCCACCCCCCCTAATACACCCTAAAGACTAAATTCCTCTATCATCAGGAACCGTTGAAAAGGGACACCTCAAGATGGTCACTCTGGAGTATATCCAGAAATGCCTTAACGCATATAAACCAATTTCCCCATCACATTGCAACGTTAAAGCTGCTCTTTCTCTTTACATAAATGCCGACCCGCAACCTTCGCATGAAGATGCGATAATTGGCCTTCGCGAAGATCTCCCCGTGGAAATCCTTTACAACACAGAATTTCTTTCTGGCCCTGCGGTACTGTTCAGGCTTCTCCGCGACTACTTGCAACTACAAGGGCTGGAGTACACTCAGCATCCAGAAAATTCGCGTATTTCTTGGGGAATCCATCAATGCTTTATCGGTCGGAACAGGATAAGAACGAAGCATATGCCGTACTCGCTAGTGCGAAAAGACATAATGAAGTCCATTCAACCTCTCAAGTTATTGAGAAATCTCGCTATGCTGACGATTCGAGGGTTGCTCACAACCTTGCAACTCGTTTCAAATACGCGGAAAAGTTTACAGGTAAACTTGGTGAGGATATCAACGAATACATATCCAACTACCTCGATGCCACCACGGATTATGAACTCCCTAACGATAAGAAGTTGCAATACTTCCATAACGTTTTCGAAGGTGAAGCGAAACGGTTCTACCGTGAGCATATCTCTGGGCGCTGTGAAATGTTTTCGGAAGCGGTAGCTATTATGAGGGAAGAATACAATAGTTCTACCCGTCAGAATAGAATTCGTAAACACCTTCAAAGCTTAAGACTTTCCGCTGTAATCGAAAGCAAGCGTTGTACTGTGCCTGAGGCATTGGAAGAACTAAGGGAGACAATCACCAAATTTGCTCCGCAAGGTCCCCCGCAGCACAGGTCTGAGGAAGACAAAGTCGAGTACCTCTATAAGGCTGTCATTGGTGCGCCCTGGGCTAAAACATCAATCGCAAATGCTCTATCGGCAAAACCCCAGTGGAATTTTCAACAGCTGTACACTTCTCTTGATTCAAGTTGGTTGATAAATCAAGAAGAGATTGAAGGAAACCAGAGAGATTCCAAAGCTCCTGGTCGTTCGGAACCCTCATTGAGACCGAACGCACCTCCGACAATCCGAATATTCCTGGTCTCTACTTCAACCACGGAACATATGGTAAGCCCCGTAAACCAGGATCGCGTTCGTCTCTCCCGCGTCATATCTACGCCGTCAAGAACAATCCAATCGTTCCAATGGCTATCGTAAGGATACACCCGGCAAAAATGGTCTTGACCGCTTCGGAAATGTTCGCCGGTGTAACAATTGTGGAGACAAAAATCATTTCATTCGAGAATGCCCTATGCCTCGGAATGTCATGAATAATGTCAGCAATGCGTTATGCAGAAATCCAGGTCGTGCTCGGCAAATCCTCTTCGAACTATGTCAACAAGTCGAAGATGCCATGTTTAGTGATAATGAGGACGCAGAAGATCCGTTCAACGACACTGAGGAGAAAATTGACTGCTACAATGAAGATGAAGGAAATAATGTCCCAAAGAGCAAGAAATCCCAGTTACGGCTGAAAATTTTCACAATGACATCATGGGATCCTATACAGAGAGCTTTGATGTAGATTTTGGTCCTGAAAATTTTCTTTAAGGAACAGTAAATCACCCTCCCGTATGAAAGATTCTCATTCGGTACTGCTCTCCAGAAAAGTAGGACTCCATCTAGAGTCGATATAAGTTCTAACTTCAGTCGACGTATCCAATTCAATCAAAAACACATACTTCCCCATGATGTTTTCTTGACTGATGCAGAAACGGTTGCCTTCCACAGAAAACTGAGCCTGAAAGGGCAAACGGAATGGCAAGGGGCATGCATTGACTCTGGTGCTCAAAGAACAGTCATTGGTCTTCAGCAAGCCCGTGCGTATTGTAGATTCATGGGTAATAAATTCAAGATGAAAAAAGCAGAAACCTATACAGGTTTGGACAACACGTTCAGCGTGCTATCGGCTCGATTGGTATTCTGATCCCTCTGCCCACATCTCCTATATCTTTGCAGGTTGATGTCGTCAATTCAGATATACCATTCTTGCTTGGACTTGACACACTTGACAGGATACAGGTTTATTTCAACAACGTGGAAAACACTATGTGTAATCCAGTCCTGCAATGGAAGATGCCTGTTGTTCGCAAAAATGGTCATGCTTACCTTCTATGGAACCAAAGTGTCATCAACTTTACCCATAGCGAGCTGACTAAACTCCATCGAGGTTTCCATCACCCTTCCACTGAAAAATTATTGAATCTTCTCAAAAAGGCCCGACCGGAAGAGTGTGATGCTAATACGAAACAAATCCTCGAAAAAATTTCGCGACATTGCGATACATGTCAACGTCTGGTCCTACTCCCATTCGCTTCAAGGTATCCATGCAAGATACAGATGAACTGGTTTTTGGTGACGAACTATCTCTAGATTTAATGTTTATCAACAATCAACCAGTCCTCCATGTTATCGATACAGCCACTCATTTTTCAAGCGCCGTTTTCTTAGACCCGAGCTCAGGATACAATCAGAGTGTTGAAGGAATCTGGCTTGCTTTTCTTGAGGCCTGGTGTCTAAAGTACTCTGGATACCCTAATCAGATTCGGACCGACGCAGGATCAGTATTTAACTCTCCCCGATGGAAAGACATCTTGAATGGATGTGGAATCAAACTTAGAATTTCTGGTGTTGAAGCCCATAACTCTCTCGGTATAGGGGAACGACTTCATGCTCCGCTACGCCGTATCTTTCGAAAGGTTCATCGAATGTACCCCCACATCAGAAAGGAGCTTCTCCTCGAGATTGCTAACAAAGCAATGAATGACACCATTGGAGAAAATGGTTTAGTCCCTTCATTTCTGGTATTTGGAATCCAACCGAGGTTCCCAGTTTTAAACTCAAAACTACCCCAGCAAAGTGAACGCATGAAAATTATTGCCGATGCCATGATGGAAATGAACACTATCATTGCAGAAAGACGCATTACAACTGCGTTAAGTAGTAATGTCCCTTCTGCTTCGGACAGAGTTTACTATCCAGGTGACGAAGTCCTCATCTTCAGAGAGAAAGAGAAGGAATGGATAGGCCCTTATACAGTTATCGATTTCCATGACAAAATTGTTCATGTTCAAAGGGGAAATTCACCGATTCAACGTTTCAACACACAACAAGCGAAACCGTACTTTCGCGAAATTAGGGAAGAAGTTGTCGACCCTTCGAATTCTCCACCCCTCTGAATTCTATCAAACTATGTTGAAACCATTCCGTTCTCAAAACAACCCCCTAGTCCCCTCTTCTCTACTCATCTTACAGAAATTATTCATCCCAAAGATCCACGCACAGCTGAGTTCGGTCCAGCGAAACGAAAGGAAATCATGGGACTGATTGAACGTGGCACATGGAAAGTAGTATGCAAGGATGAAGTACCATCTAACGCAAATGTTCTAGGTGGAAGGTTTGTACTCGCCATCAAAGATTCTGGTACAAATCGTGAAGTGTGGAAAGCTAGATTCGTCGTACAAGGTCATAGGGATAAAATGAAAGAATTTCTTGTCCATGACACTAGCACTGCTCGTCAACATTCGATCAGAATACTAGTTGGACTTGCATCTATCTTCGGCTTCAAACTCTTCTCAACGGATGTTACACAAGCATATCTGCAAAGCGCCGAGAAACTCCTTAGAGACATCTATGTAAAACCGACAAAGGAGTTTGAGCTTGGTCCTGATGCAATGCTTAAGCTTCTTAAGCCCCTCTACGGACTCCCTGACAGTGGTGATTACTGGGGAAGAACAATTTACGAACATTTAAGATCCGATCTTGGAATGGAATCTACAACTAATGACGGATCATTCTTCTTTAAGGTAATTGATAAGAAGCTTTCTGGCCTTTGTGTAACCTATGTCGACGATTTACTTCAAGCTGGAAATGAGCACTTTGAAAAGTTCTCAAGGAAAACCGAAAATCGTTTCAAGTGTAAACGTAGGGAGTACGATAACATCCAGTTCTCTGGAGCGCAAATCGAAAGAAAACAATTTGGCTTCGAAGTGCATCAATCCAACTACATACAGAGGCTCAAATTACTTCCCACTGATGCCTCTTTTAGTTCGTATAAATCACAGAAGGCTAAACTGGCTTGGATAGCGTACACGAGGCCTGACATTTCATTTCGGGTCGCCCAAGCCGCTCAACTTACGGAAGACGTATTCAAAAGAGATCCGCAGAACCATATCAAAAGGATCAATCTAGCCTTAAAGGTCGTCAGAAATGACACCTCTATGCGACTGAAGTTTCCGAAGCTTGATTTGAAATCACTCTACTTGCGTGTTTACTCCGATGCATCATTTGCTACAAATATCGACGGATCATCACAGCTTGGATACATTATTTTCTTGGTAGATGAAACTGACAAGTGTCAACCGCTTTACTGGTCATCTCACAAATCGAAACGTGTCACGAGGTCCGTACTTGGCAGTGAAGTTATGGCATTAGCTGATGCATTCGATATGTCCTACGCATTGAAACATGACTTACAGAAAATGTTATTAAGACCTGTTCCTATCACCATGTTTACGGATAGCTTGTCTCTTTTCGATGTCATTACTAGGGCAACTACGACTAGTGAGAAACGTCTCATGATAGATATTGCTACTGTTAAGAATTCTTACAAGTCGAAAGAACTCCAGAACATCAACTTTATTCGCTCTGAGTTCAACCCTGCTGACGCTCTAACAAAATTCAAAAGTGACGCAATTCTACACCGCATCATCCGAGATGGTCGCATTAGTCATCCAATTGAGCAATGGATTGATAGAGAAAGCTAAATTCGTTTGGTTCAAACGAACAAAGAGGGTGGGAATGTTAGAATTAGAAGATGTTTTTGTCAGCCGGACAATGCCAACCGACAGTAGTTCCAATTCATTACGTATGATGAATAGAATTGATATATTTTAGATTAATTTACTGTGCTTTATACTGTCAGTTAGGCTATGCAACTGTACTGTATTTTGTCAGCTAGTCTACAGTATAGTGTCAGCTAGTCTACAGTATACTCCTGACCTGGGCACCTCAGGCAGGGTAATCTACAGTATAAAGAGAGTGATGGTGTTGCATCCCGCACACCATCACCAACAACATTATCAAACAACATCAAACACCCGAACCACGCTCCTCACCCTCAGCAGTAAGCTGACCGAAAATACCCGCGGGAACACCGTAAGTGTCCCCCTCAACTAAGGCGCCAGCGTAGCGCTTAAAGGGACGCACATTCGCGCCCCCCCCCCGCTCAACAGCGGGGCGAAACAACACGTAGTGCATACACCAACGGGCCTCAGTTACTAGTTGTGTCATGCCACTAGCAGAGTTTACAATATTTGACCAAAAATTTGGCTCCCAGAGCAATATACAGTACTGTAAATGGCCTGAAATTTGGATAGCGAGAGCCATGTACAGTACAGTACTATGCATGGCTCTGGACCACAACTGTGAACATTGCACTGCGACAGAGTGGGAAAATGGGGTTAAATAGGGGGTTTTTCTTAATCTTTCTGATAAAAGCAATCACAGAAGAGACCTATAGTATTTAGCCACTTATATACCCTGAGAACGGAAGTTCTCGGCAATATACAAAATTTCAATTTGTGGCCTCAAGTGTCGCTCATAACCCTTCTAAAAAACAACTGGCTTTATTGTGGACGTGTCTCGCCGCGTGGCGAGCAAAATTTTTTTGCTGCGCATCAGCAACCGGAACGCCTGCCCGTGCGGCAATTCCAGTCGCAACCTGGTTGGAGAGATCACGAGCGGTCGGGGTTGGTTTACTGCGAGTGGTGTAATAGTTGGAAGCCCTGCTAAAACGTTGCTAATGCTGTGTATACAGTAATAGTACGGATCAGTGAGGTTTCTAGCCGACCAAAACGTGGCTAAGAGCCCGCTTAGAAAGCGCACAACGTTGGAGATGGACATAAACGCGGAATATAGCTGAAGGAGAATGACCCGCACCATGGAGTATTGGTCCATGGTTCGGCTGGCTACCGAACGTGCAACTTCCGTAATGAGAGACGACGCTTCGGGATGCCACCCTCCAAGCGTGGAGATTGGGGCGGTAACGGAGCCTATTCCTGCCGGTTAGTCCGGCCACAAACCCCAGGTACTTCCGTAACTTATCAGCGTGCGCCACGTTTAAGCTCTTTAGGGGTTGAAAGATCTCATTATGAGATGAGAAAGGGCTAGTGGGTTCGCGAAAGTGACGCCGAAGTAGTTGATTCCTCCAGAAGCTCCCGTCGCCCTGGTGTCTGTCCTTGTTTTGTGTTCCCACGGTCTCTGTTAGTTTAATTTCACTTCTTTGTCTTTTTCTGACAGCTGATAGCTCGGAAAGAGGCTTGCAGGTTTTACTATACTTTACCGTTCAACCTAGAACTTGGCCGTTATGTTTATGCACTGTACAGTGCTGTAAGCTTGAGCTGATCTACTTTACCTCAGCTCAAGCAGGTTTAGGGTTAGACACTCACCGTCGTCTACATGTCCTCTGGAAACTTCCTTCGATCAGCAGAAAGCATCAATCGACTCGCCTTGAACTATATATAAAGCCCCTGTCTCTCTCCATTTTCTACCTGAGTAAAGTTCCTCACCACCTTCTCCTCTCTCATATCTCCTTCTCGGTCCCTCACTCATTTTACCCTTCCATATCTCTCTCCTGCTCTCCTGCTCTCTCCTTCACTCTCTGTGTGGCTCCCTGGCTCCCTCTCTCTCGTTCTGTCTATCAGGTTATGGGCCCAGACCGCTAGCGCTGCACACCGACTTATTTCTTTCGCGCTCCCTGTTCGACGCGAGCCACATCGAGGCTACCCTACACTCCGTGTAGAGGGGAAAACACAGAAGCTCCATAAAAAAAGCACCTAAGGTTTGATCTGACTTCTTTGTCCTCTTTGCACTATCTACTGACCTTCTGTCTTGTGGCCTGTCTAACGCCCGTCGTGTCTGCACTACCTACCTTGGCTGGTTTTGCGGCCCTTCGTCGTTCTTCATCCCCGCGCCACAGAACAAAGTCCATTTTGCAGCCCGACTCCTTGTTGCTACTCGTCTCGTGTGTCACATACCTCGGTTTGTCTCACAGCCCGTGTCTAGTTTCAACAGTAAGTCCAGATCTCCTCGAAACCTCTTGCTTACTTATATATTTCACGCTTCTTCCTCAGCCTTCGCCTAACCTCGTAACGCCCTGCCTCCAGTGGTCATCGGCCGCTCCGTCTTCCTTCGAGGAATCAAGATCTCTCCAGAAGACCCTGTCGTCCGCCGTATCAATGGCACTTCCGACGACGTCTCATTAGACCCTGCTCAAGCCCCGTACCCATCCGTGAAACCGCAACTTCGCCCGAAGTCCCGTTTTATCGACGACTCCGCTATTTTGTCTGACGGTGAAGGCGGTGATATAACCTCCACTGCAACCAATCCGGACGTCGTTTCAATCCCTCCTCACTCTCAGAGGAAGATTATCTCTCCCAAGAAGAAGTATTTTCTTCAACACATCTTGGCATTGGGTACAAAGAAAAGGCCCTCAATAGGGAACAACACCAATAATCCAGTCAAGCTCCGCTCAAAGCCTCTGCCCGTCTCTGCAAGCCGTGTGTCGAAACCAAAGGTTCAGAAGAAGCCGGCTACAAACATAGCTGCCCCAGTTCAAGTTATTAACTTGATCTCTCCTGCTACAGTCACTATCACCCAGTCTTCTTTATCGCCAGCGGTGCCGCCTCTTCCTGTTGATCTTCCAACGTTAAGAATCCCGACTCCGCTTACTGTCGAACCTCTCTCTGCGGCACCACTTCTTTCGCCCACTGTGCCTTCTCCTCCACCTCCTGTGGCACCTATAATACCGCCTGTTTCGGAACCCAAGTCTTCTTTCCTCACCTGTGATCTCTGTCAGCTCAAAGTATCAGGTCCGGAGCAACTTGCTCAGCACAGAGGTGGTAGGAAGTGCCGCAACAGATCTGAGCGGAAGTTGGCTATTACTCCTTGTGCCCACTGTAACTGCGTCTTCCAAACTAGACACGATCGCAACATACACAATCACCACAAACACAAAAATTAAATTTTGATTTACTTGGACCCATTATAGTCATCATGGACTCCCCTGCCGGACCTCGTATTGATAATCTCGAGAAGCTCCGTGATGATAACTTTCACATTTGGAAAACTCGAATTCAACTCATCCTATCTCTTAGGGAGGTTGACAATCATCTTACAGTTGATCCACCGGATGCATCTTCGACAACTCACTCCGCACGGCAAAAGGCAGATGCCAATGCAAGAGCCATCATTGGACTCACACTTTCAAATGCTCACTTTGAGAAGGTTCAACACCCCACTACGGCCAAACAAATGTGGAAACTCAGTTGTGATATTTTCGAAAAGCATACTCTGCTAAACAAGCTCGCCACAAGACGTCGCTTCTATATCGCACAGATGCACCCAAATGAGAAAGCTCTACTATTTGCTGCCCGTATTAGCCAACTTGCGGCCACTCTAAAATCCATTTCTGTGAATGTCGAGGACAGCTAGACGGCCATGGCCTTCCTCAATGGCTTGCCCGATCGCTTCAAAAGCCTCATATCAACCCTTGATGCTGCCAATGTCGAAGATGACAAGCTTTTCTTCGAATTTGTACAGAGTAGATGTCTCCAAGAAGAGCAATGCCATGTTCAGCGGGATCAAGACGCACTTAAAGTCGCTGAAACGGCTGCACTCCCGGGAACCTAGTCTTCCAAGCCTCGAACAGGAACTTCCGCAGAAATGTGCATATACTGCGGCAGGCATCGGGATAGCAGCCGATGCTACAAGAAGCTCCCTCATCTCGTTCCTAGAGGACATCCAGCTGGAGCTCATCTTGATACGGCTAGAGGAAGTGAAGTAAAATCCCTCAATGCCACGGAGGTTGCTGAAACTACCGAACACCCTGATGTCGTTTGTCTCTCTGCGTCGACTTCCCATGCACAACAAGTAGCACTTCAATCTACCGGATACCCTCGTCTCTCATCTATGCAATGGATCATCGACTCAGGATGTACCTCGCATGTCACTTACGACCGCTCAGCTTTCACAAGTTACCACCTTCTCGCGTCCCCTTCAACTCTTGACCTTGGGGCAGATTCTACGGCTATGATTATTGGCTCCCGTGACGTTGCTCTCACGTTACAAGGGAAGGGCGAAACTAGCAAGTGTTTAATGAAAAACTTATTACACGTTCCAGACCTTCGCTACCAACTGCTCTCCGTATCTGTCATGGCAAAGCTTAGAAATCAGACACGCCTCAATAACGATACAATCACCCTTGTTCGTCATTTGGACTCTACCCTTGTGGCGACGGGCACGCTCACTAGTGGCCTATACTCCTTGGATGTCACCAAGCCTGCGCTAAAGCCTCCGACGGGATCCCAAGTGTCCTTGATATGCCCAACTTCAATCTGGCATCAGAGATTGGCGCACGCACATGCTCCCTGAATCAAATCAATGATTAGAAGCGGTGTCGTGAAAGTTGTAAAACTTTCACAAGGAAACGAGGAAGATGATGTCTGCGTCGGTTGCATACCTTGTAAATCCAACCGTGCCCCAATCCCGAAGAAAAGACAAAGTCGTTCGGCAAAACCTCTAGAACTGGTTCATTCTGGTGTCTTGGGACCGGTTGAAACTACTTCTCGGGGAGGGGATAGGTATTTTGTATCATTCATTGACGACTACTCCAAGTGGACGGTTGTGTATCCTATTAGCCACATGTCAAAGGTGATAGATTGCTTTGAAAACTACAAAAACTATGTGGAGAAACAAACTAGCCAGTCTCTGAAATATCTCTATGTCCATGAGTTTCCTGAAATGAAAACTCCGTTGGATGAAGATCAGCTTCTCATTAAGGCTTCACGGTCCGACAATGGCGGAGAGTACCTCTCAACCGAGTTTAAGACTTCCAAGAGCAGAACGGTATACAACATCAGCTCACCGTGGCTCACCCCCCTAGCAAAACGGGACAGCAGAACGGATGAATCGAACCCTTCTCAATCTGGTCCGTTCGATGTTACACCACAAGGGTTTTCCAAAGCATTTCTGGGCTGAAAAACTTTCCACGGCTGTATATGTTCTGAATCGCGTTACTTCAAGCCCTTTGCCAGAGAACACCATTCCTTACCACCGCTGGAACGGCATTTCCCCAGACATATCTCACATGCGGGTATTTGGTGCACAGTACTGGTATGTCGTGCCAAAATACAAACTCAAGAAGTTGTATCCCAGATCTCGTGAAGCCCCTATGATGGGGTACTCCTCTCAGAGCAAGGGATATAAGCTGTGGGATATTGGCTCAGAAATAATGGTAATATCCAGATATGTAATTTTCGATGAAACCGCAACTTGTACACAGCCTGAAGTCACCTATGAGCTACCGAATGGAGACCACGGCCAAAACATTTCCTCCGATGAAGATAACTCTCCTTCTGAAGATTTTTTCGAAGTACAGAATTCCGCTGACGAAGAAGAAGATTCTGAAGAGTCCACTGCTGGTGAGGACAATCCACTATCACCTGAGGAAGCCCCTTCAGTAGCTCCTCGTCGTTCCTCTCGTGTCTCAAAGAATCCTACTCGCTGGTGGCCTTCTAGCTCTTCCTCAAACGTGTAACTTGTCGCAGAAACTGCACTGCTCTCAACAGGTGTTCCTGCGACATACGAAGAAGCTGCTTCGGCAGAAAACATTGGTTTTTGGATGCCAGGGATCAAAAAGGAAGAATAATCTACCCGTGAGAACAGAACCTTCGATCTCGTTCCTAGGAAATCAGGAATGCAGGTGATTCCATTTCGCTACGTTTTTAGTATCAAAACCGGCGTCGATCCTGAAGTTCGTATCGTCGTTAGAGGATTCAGACAAGTTCCCGGACTAGAGTACACAGACACGTATGCTCCTGTCGTTTCTATTGCCGTTGTACGAATGCTCCTCTGCTTGACGAACTCTAGATCTGGAATGCGATCAGATGGACGTAGTAGCCGCGTTTCTGAACGGTTACTTGGACGAAGAAATATTCATGGAGACTCCATCTGGTTTCCGAGATCCAAACAAGCCCACCCTCGTCTGTCGACTTCTGAAGGCCCTGAATGGATTGAAGCAGGCTCCTCGCCAATGGTATGCAAAAATAGATGCGTTTCTGACTTTGCAACTCAACTTTGTCAGTAACCCGCACGAGCCATGCTTTTACATCTATCGAAAGGAGACTATGTTCTGCATGATAATACTATATGTTGATGATCCCCTCATTTAAGGCAGCATTCGACATATGCTCAACAATATCAAGGCAAAACTGAAGAAGAGATTCAAAGTGAAAGACTTAGGTTCTGTCGAGGAGTTCCTTGGTATTCAAGTGCAGCGAAACCGCTCTGAGAGAACGCTACATCTTTCTCGATCGATATACACAGAAAAGATCTTGGAAAGGTTCCAAATGGCGGACTCAAAACCTGTCGATACTCCAATGGTCCAAAGCAATTCCAACAAGGACGGAACTAATGATCAAGAACTTCCTTCATCAGTACCATATCGCTCTGCAATAGGCAGTCTCATGTACTTGATGATCTGTACTCGTCCAGACATTGGATTAGCTGTAGGCAAGCTGTTGCATATCTGCGAATAGCCAATGTTCACTCACTGGAAGGCTGTGAAACGTGTGTACCACTACTTAAACGGATCTAAAACTCTTGGAATTCGTTACGGTCCGTCTTCATCTCACACCATCACCGGATTCAGTGACTCTGACTGGGCTAGCTGCCACTCTACTCGCAAGTGTACCGAAAGCTTCGTGTTCATGATGTCTGGTGGACCTATCTCATGGCGCCCCAAGAATCAAGGATGTGTCGCGCTGTCTTCCTGCGAAGCAGAGTACATATCTCTGTGCACTGACCCTCAAGAAGCTATTTGGTTGTCAAACCTTCTCTGCAATTTGATGAATGAGAAATGCCCTACTCCTATAAGGACATCAGTTGGCAACTAAGGCGCAATGAGCTCGTCCCAGAACGAATCAATCAATGAGCGGAACAAGCACATTGATATTCGGTATCATTTCGTTCGTGAAACTGTGCCTTCGAAACAAATCTCCGTTACTTAATTTCGAACAGAAGACCAATTTCTGACCTTCTAACGAAAACTTTACTGCGAGTCAAGTTTGTGAAGTTTCGAAGTGAGTTGGGTATTTTTCCTCCTGGTATTTTAAGTTAGCATTTTATTGTTTTCAGACCGAGGGGGCGCTGCTGAGTTCAGTTCTAGTTTGAAGGGGCGTGTTAGTGTAATTTCACTTCTTTGTCTTTTTCTGACAGCTGATAGCTCGGAAAGAGGCTTGCAGGTTTTACTATACTTTACCGTTCAACCTAGAACTTGGCCGTTATGTTTATGCACTGTACAGTGCTGTAAGCTTGAGCTGATCTACTTTACCTCAGCTCAAGCAGGTTTAGGGTTAGACACTCACCGTCGTCTACATGTCCTCTGGAAACTTCCTTCGATCAGCAGAAAGCATCAATCGACTCGCCTTGAACTATATATAAAGCCCCTGTCTCTCTCCATTTTCTACCTGAGTAAAGTTCCTCACCACCTTCTCCTCTCTCATATCTCCTTCTCGGTCCCTCACTCATTTTACCCTTCCATATCTCTCTCCTGCTCTCCTGCTCTCTCCTTCACTCTCTGTGTGGCTCCCTGGCTCCCTCTCTCTCGTTCTGTCCATCAGCCTCGGGGTTCGATAACTGGGTGTCTTGTAGCGAGGCCGACATCGTGATCGAGCAAAGTGACCTGATTAACTTGGCGGTCAATCCGATCCGAACCGTTTCTGCAATAGATAAGATGGTCGCCATGGAAGTCGAGAGCTTCTCATCATCCGGCTATGGGTCTTGTAGTCCCCAGTTCAAACAGTGGGTCCTGACGAAAATATTTGAAACATTAGGTAGAGTGGCTTCTGCTGAATCCCGTCTTTAAAACTGTCGAGGAAGGGCAGTGGACCCATCCTTTTGCCCATGGGAGTTTCATTGAGGCCCGGAAAGGTTGTGTGCCGCTATCGCCCCATGTAAGCTCTTCATATACTGTCGCGTAGACTGAGTGTGTCATTTTGTTTTGAGGGGGTTCGTTTAAGCAAAACATATTGAATGTTAGCGTATCGGAAGGGCGGTACAAAGAATTCAAGGCATTGAACGCCAATTTGGCCAAAGGGTACTCGGTCAAGTCGGCCACTGCAATCGGCAAGCATCGCTCCAGCATTTTTTTTGTGTGCGAGCTAGAGGCAGGAAATGCAGCTGCGGCAATTTCCTCGGCTGAGGTGAGGCCAGTCGAGAGAGATATCGATTTGGTTCTTTAATTTTTGAAAATTGCGGGTCGGCTATCCCCCGGTGTATGCTAGACGTGTTCAAAGTAATGGGTAATGTCACTCCTGTGCCTAAATGGCTGGCGTTCCGACGGATGTCTTCTCTTCCTCGATTGGAGTTCTCATGGCCAATTACATCAACTGTCGAAGTAATGGGATCCTTTCTCCGTGCAAGGCGGCGGCAAGATACGGAACAGATAGCCTAACTTGCAAGCTACGAAACAGTCGCGCAATTTTTGGAAGGAGGACTGCGCATCCTATAGTTCCATGACAGCTTGCATGAATAGCTCTAACGAGTGTACATGATTAGTAAAGTACTCTCCCATGAATTTCTCTGAACCTATAGGCGCATTCAAGATTTTGGTTCCCTCGCTAAACCCCTGCTGGATCTGTGATGGGTAGGCGGCTTAGAATGCGTCGCTTGGGACCGTGGGCCACCATATCTTACTTTTCGGGGGATTGAGGTGTAGACCGCGCCATGTTTTGTCGGGGAAGGACAAAATTTCGATTTCCTTGAGGAGAGCATCGTGTTTAGCCACTATATAGACGTCGTCGTGGTACCAGAGCTGGAGAAATGCGCCTTGGACCTGCTGCTCACCCTGGGATAGCTAAAAAATGTCCTGTATCTTACGATTTATGGTGTGAAGGACTATGTCGGCGACAACAGGCCGCTGAGTGGGTCCCCTTGCTGGACGCCCGTGAGGCTACATAAGATATCGGAAACCGTGCACAAGAACGGTGGGTCGCTGTAGTAGCGGTACATTAACCAGGGCAGCAGCTGTGGAAAAAGGGTCTTAACTGCCTCGAAAAAAGCTTACCGGCACAAAGATTGAAGGCATTCTTCAGGTCCACTGCCAGCAATGCGAAGTCGGGTGTGTCTGCAAGCGTATTCACCTTTCGCCGGACGGCATACAAGATAGTGTCTGTTCCCGCGCTCGTGTAAATACCTACCTGCATTGGTTTTAAGTAGACCGCGGACTTAAGCGAGTATTGCGACGTAATGCAGCTACTCACTAGTCGTCTCAGTTTCTAGCCCAAAACGATGGGGCGTGGTGTGAGATCCTCTTCGGCCAGTGGCATGACCGGCGCGCCTGTGATCCATGGGGCGATACTGGGTGGAGCCCCACCGGTTGTTACCGTTGATGAGGATGATAGGGCGTTGATGAGCTCGTGGGCGAGTGCAACATCCCTCCGAGAGAGGAGGATGACGACGCCCGCAGCAGCTCTTCGAGGTGCGGCGGGAGTAACACTGAGCTACCGGGTGCGGAGCCGGGTTCAAACCACCAGAATGGGCGAAGAACCTCCTCCTTACTAACTTTGATGAACGTAGGGATGATATAGGCAGAACGAACTTGGGCCCGTGGGCCGATATTCCGCAATATTAAATGGTTGAAACCACATCACAATAAGAACTATGATATCAATATGTCATCCATCTCCGACCCAAACAAACCGCGATTGTGATTTACATCACTAAAAATTAACACTGGGGAGCAGCTCTCAGACAGAGGTAGTGGTGAGTCAAAAAAACTTCATGTACAAGCGTTGTGGCAACAATTACCGACTAATTCACTCCAAATACAGTATAATAACTCAATATTACACTTAACTGGCAGCAAAAGCAACTTAACAGACAGAAAAACGTAAAAGAACAACAAAAAGTTAGGAAAAAGTGAATATACCAACGCATCTTACGAGGGTCACTCTCGGGTATTTAAATTGATTAATTCGAAATTTCTTCGTTGTATTTGTCGTGAGAATGCCCTTGAAGGATTTTATATATGTCACCAGAGCCCAATTGTGCTCGTGTGACAGATATGGAAACATACCCCAGGATGCTTTAATTTTACATTGCAGTTTTGGAGCTTTAATATTTGACTTTTCGTATAAGCCACCTGATCGTGGCAGAAGTCGGAAAGCTCCTCACACAGTTTTTCTGTCTGTTAAGTTGCTTTTGCTGCCAGTTAAGTGTAATATTGAGTTATTATACTGTATTTCGAGTGAATTAGTCGGTAATTGTTGCCACAACGCTTGTGCATGAAGTTTTTTTGACTCAACACTACCTCTGTCTGAGAGCTGCTCCCCAGTGTTAATTTTTAGTGATGTAAATCACAATCGCGGTTTGTTTGGGTCGGAGATGGATGACATATTGATATCATAGTTCTTATTGTGATGTGGTTTCAACCATTAAATATTGCGGAATATCTGAAGCAATTCATGAGACCAACCTGGATACGTATACTCACTGATCCTCGGTGCGGCGTTAAGCATATGAAGGACAAAGAAACATGTTTTTTTCTGTTTCACCAACTAGATCTGAAGATTTGTTGGTACCCACTTACTGATTTGCAGAGTGGTGGAGTTTTGTGTTTAGAAACTATAATAAGTAGAGCAAGAGACGCGAATGAACAGTATCGTGCGCTTGAATGTGCTAATAATTGCGTTTACGGACTTGGGTCGACGACCTATAACATTGAATTTAATGTATAAAAAATCACACCAGGAGGCATTAGTTATAATACCTTATGACATCAGAAAACCATGATTTTAAAGAAAGCATGGTACTTGGAAATTACATTTACGCATTCTTTCCACGGTACTCTCAGTATGGTACTTCCAGTGTACTGAGATACTTGGAAAGTCTGACTGGTTGAACATTTATTGATACACCTAGCAAGGAGCCTTCAATGGGATATGTTTTAAGGTTTTTTGAAGTGAGGAACTTAT
Organism: Kappaphycus alvarezii; assembly: GCA_002205965.3. Classification (NCBI taxonomy): domain Eukaryota; phylum Rhodophyta; class Florideophyceae; order Gigartinales; family Solieriaceae; genus Kappaphycus; species Kappaphycus alvarezii. The sequence continues at coordinate 100,280 of NADL03000660.1, read as the reverse complement.
TGTTTTTATTTCTCCGTCTCGAACGGCATTTAAATACTACTTTTACTACTTGGGAATGCGTTACATTCATCTCCACTCAAACTTGTAATCATTTCAATCATCCCTCTCGAGGATATTAGTGATTCTTATTTCTTCTACTGTGGTCCTATTGCGTAATTTGGCTCATCAGCCTGGCCACGCACCCGACATTTCAGATACACTAATTCACGTTCGAGTAGTACGTTGGCATCGACTGTTCCATTCGTACAAATCTGTATCCGTCAACAATGAGACGACATGGCTGTAGGTTAACTACAGTTAAGTGAGCTATTTCGTATCCTATGCTGTGTTGATGGTTGACAGAGACCATTTCTCCATGATCTTTAAACTTAACTACCTTCACTGGCAATAGTATCAAAGACGTGCTTTTGGACATCCAGAAAATGCCGAAGGTACGAAGGAGAGCATTTAGCTCCAGCCTCCTCGAGACACTACATACAAGGAAGCGGATAGGGAGACCTTCAGGTCAAAAAGTGAGGAAAAGATATGACCATCAGAAGTGATGATGATGACTTGATCGGTTCTGAGAAATGGGGAGCGAATAGTCATAGAAAAACCGAGGGAACTCATCTTCACTCTAGTCATGAAGTGCAAGTTGATAACTCGAGAAGTATTGGTGGCCAGTCTACTTCAGAAACTGCAGACGTGCGGGGTTCAATAAGTGATGAAAACAAACATGCAGAGTCGGTTCAACCGTTATTTCCTCATGAATCCATCGCAGGTGATACCCAAAAACCAAGCGAGAGAAGTTCATCACATGAAGTTCACGGTTTTAATATTAGGATTATGAATGATTTGCTGATACAGTGGCGAAAAGATAATTCAGTACTGGCGCTTTTGATGGTTTCAGGAAGCGTTTGCTTCTCTGTGGACCATTAAAATGACTTGAAAGGTGTTATATATCACTTAATTCTGTTGAACAAGTCTTGAGTACTCAGCCTCGGATTGTAGCGATATGTAACATTATGTAATAGATAACCAGCTCCCGAACTACACGACAACAAAGCGGTTAAGGTCGATCATTCTGAATAATTGCCTTCCGTCCAGCTTGTTGGTAAATATGAAAAAGAAAGTTTCAACTATCGGGAAACTCAGGTTTGATGATGTGAATAGACGGACAGATGTGAAACTATCAGATAATTAGGATAGAATTGATGAAGAAGAAATTAGGTTCCACCAAAGCTGCAATAAATAACGTGCTCAACAGTCAACATATGTAAAGAAAGATACGATATCAGCTCGGATTGTCCTACCAGTCTCCTAGGCCAGGCATTATATCTGCAGTCCATCTTTTTCAGGCTGCTTTGAAAATGATGGACATCGCTGCAACGAAGAATAGAAACTATTCAGTACTCGAAGAGAGTCTTAATTGCCTGTTACAACGATATAATCAAGTCCTGTTGTAGCCAATAGATATAGTTTAATCAATGCTGATGACGGTGTGTATATTGACAGAAATGGCGCTCAATTTCCTTTTAGTGCAGGTACCTGTGCGGACCTTTTAAAATATGACGAAAAACACAGGTGCTATCTATTTTGGGGGATATACATGCAAATAATTGGTATAGTGCAAGGGGTGTCCTTGAAAATAGCTGCTTTGGAAAAATTAACAATACAGTCAGAGGAAAGCAAGAGTTTTCTGCACTCTACGGATACTATAGAGATAGAGAAGCTCATAATCAAAGCATTCTTGGACGAAGATGATACCGGTGAAGATATATCGAATCAGGAGGATACATGCACTTTTATAAAGCCACTCACACCTCTTGCCACAAAAAATTAGTCCATGTATGATATGGAACTATGTAGTACGATTGCGGATGTGATATATCATTTTTTGCGGATAGAATGGGTATGTTCCGCACAGAGAGTGATCTGGTTCCAAAATAACAGTAGAAAAGGGTCAATAATGTTTATTTGTTAACAAAAAGTCAGATCGATTAATTTTATTGATTGGCAGTGTGAGGGAAGAAGGAGCAATCAAACTGGTAATAAAAAGAAGGCTGTGGGATCAAAGAAAAGATTATTGGCCGACGATAAAACCATATTTTGTATACAGGATACTATTGTACTGCGACGACTTCAACCCTTTTCCTGCAATATACCAGCAAGTTTCGGCCGGTGGCGTCTAACTCTTTCCGATAGGCTTTCCTCCAGAATTTAGGCGAAGAAGTAGCTCAAAAAGGATAATATTTGCTACTTTACCTCCAGTATCAATAAATGAAGTCCTTCAATATGCATTAAAGGATCTCGTGGATGGTACTATCAACAGCATTGGCGATATTTTACCCGATGACACACGTTGCAGAATATTTCTGCATGTTATCGGCCCTATTGCTGACAAACAAGCAACTGCGCACACTATTGATGTCCTTTGTCATAACGAAAGATCAACTTTCATGCTCTGCAGCTTTCCCAGATTGCCTAAGAACTTATCTTTGGAATCTTGATATGGCTACAATAACTACATTTCGGTAACGCACCAATAATTTCTTCCAATTGAACACAGACAAAAAGTAAATCGTAAGAGCGGTGTTTTTGATCAGTATTTCAATTAACTGTGTGTGATTTATACCGAGAATTTCATTACAGAGACTTGCCATTTACTCTTTCTATCCCGCATATTGGAAGAAAAAATAGAAAAGAGGCCTCTGAATAACGAGAACATCTCAGTCGGGAGAACGTCACTCGATCACTTCAGAACAAACCTTGTAGCACCAGAGCAAATATTGTAAGGTCAAGCAAAAGACAAACTTGCTTGAAATTACGGAGTATTTCATGCACAAGAAATGAGTTTCCTGGAAAATTAAGGTGTTTCGACGCTCTTAACCGTAATAGAGTTGTCTGTCAGAAAACGGTATTCAATCAGAAAGGAAAGCCCTGAATAGCATGAAGTTCTCCGGTGTTTACAGTATGAAAATCATTAGCACCAGAATTTAATAGGACGACTATTCAAGAAGATTATCGGTAACTCTTGAAAATTTGTTTTTCTGCGATGAATCAACTACAGTCCCTCATATTATACACGTATTGGTGGTCGAAAAGGGATTTTTTTGCGTTGTAAGTCCATAATTTGTGACTGGACAGTCACGAACGACGACTGTCGTGTAGTTGACTAAAATGGCCAAGAAATATGTGCGGATAGTTAATAAATTCTGCATGAGCTTCGAATATGTGACCAAGATACTGGAAATATCCAACCTTCATCGAGTTTTTTGATTTAAATGACTTTACGATAACAGGCTGTGGACATTGCCGAGAATTATGGAGCTCATATTTGAATCAATACACCACCCTCTCAAAAGCTGTACTGCTAGAAGTAGTCACCGAAAGGCTCATCTGTTCGCGGTTTGACACTACCATTGGGAATATTGGCTTTGCGGTTGATTTTTTTTCCAAAACAATATATATAAAAAATTTAAATCCCAAAAAGGGGCTTCCTCTTCGGGGTACAAAACATATTCGCTGTTAGGATGCCACTGGTTCAATATTTGATTTGGATTATGTTCTCAAGATATTCCTCAAGAAACAGTTGATGAAAAGATGGACTGGGGACATCCATACGGATTCCTTCATACAGTGCAATCGATCTCTTTGGGTTGGCCTAGTTGATCTACGTAGTAAAGAAATATCTTGTGGAGGTTGCGACACACTCCCATCTGAGGTTATTTTATAATAGGTAGCAATGAGGTATCAGAACAAGTATCCCTTGATTTCCTTCACAGAATACGTCATATACCCATCTCCAAGGATAATAAGCAAAACGAAAAAATTCTAAAATGTTAGAAATCCTAATGAGTTTAGCACTTTAAGGAAATTTAATGCTTTCCAGACTTTGTTGCCTGAATCTAAAATTAGCTCCTTTCTAGTTCAACACCAGAAGGAAAGGAAAAAATCCACTGGAAGCATTTTACTTTGCTCCCTTATCCTTTTGTCAGTGTAGAACTGAGTCTATTCTTGCTTTTACTGTTGGATGTGCTGTTCGAGAATCTAACCCGCTAAAAATTCGGGATTGTAGTCAGAAATGAACAATTTCAATTAGTGGAGCTCCGTTACAGCATCAGAAGAATTTGATTGTAAGATTTGTGTAATTTTGAAGTAGGTATTGCAAGTTCATGTGCCGTCGACCCTTTCACGGGAGTAAAATACCAAAGTTCCTTGCTGCGGGTTGATTTGATGACAACAAATGGAAGAAAAATGGTTACCGGACAAGAATATCTTATTGATAAGCAGTAAGTGAGCTCAATAGTGCGTGAAGCACAAGATTTTACGGATCAACTTTTTCCAGAAAGCAAATATTTAAACTAGTTTAACTTGCCTTCCTTAACAGAAAATTAGTTTCCATGATTGTAACAGAACGTTTTCTTACAGTGTTTGCTTTCCCCTTTTTTGTTTGAAAAACTGCAGAGTTGGATATCGTTTCCTTAGTTTATTATAAATCTGCAGGTATACATCTTAGATGTTGCTGATAGGTACCAATGTTTGGAGTGAATAAACGTTGATATTAACATTATGAAGCACCGTACTCAATGCCTTAACGAATTATTTTTGAACGTACAAATTTTCTTTTAAAGGATATTGGTATTAGATTTATAGTGTTCTATAATTAAAACGTGCATTTCAGTGAGTAGATATAATCGTCGAGAAACAATGAGGTCTCCTCGAAGTCATAAAAGAAGAATTACCCAATGTAGGTAATTTCAATACAAGGGAGATAAAGAAATAGGTTGAATGTACTATTAAAATAAGCACCTGTACAGTGATTGAAAGGAAAGGGCTGGGGATTAGATTGTCAATGAGCGGGACAGCAAAATGATCACTTACTTCAATTTTTTTGGGATATTTACCCCATTTTCTTTTCAGTTACTGATTTCTGTTGCATGCAGTATATGCATATAAAAAGTTTACAATGCTCCGAAACATTCATGGCACCATGAATGGGCTATAAGTATTACTTTTTCTGCAAAATACTTTGCATTGAAAAGCGGTTTTTCCATAAATTATGAGCGTAAGCAACACCCCATAGTACTTAAACTATGATTCTAACATGATTTTAATTAGTACTAATTTGTACAGTAATAGAAAAAAGATCTTGTGATTCCTATTCCTTTAGTACCCAACTAGTTTTACTTGCATCATCTGACTTGCGTAGCTTACTACTGTTTATGGCCCACTTTATTATCCATTTATTATATGTATCCGTATTCTGTCTCATGTTCAAATGGACAACTGATAGGGCACTGAGACAGCAGCTTTTTCACAACCAGTCGAGTTCCCGAAATCTTTTGCCTCTAATAGAGAACCATATAGGACCGAATCAAAGATATTTGGATAAGAAAGGTACGATTCGCACCATATTTTAACGAATCAGTGATGAATGAGAGAAGTTGACATGGATTATTCAAATCTGTATGCTTGAGCATTTTCCTTACTCAAAGAGTGTGCAACGCGAGGTGCAGGCTTAAGAATACTGGGACGACTAAGACTGCGCTTGGTCCCGATACCGACCACCAAACTCCTGCAGAAGTGAGGCGTAGTATAAATGGCCCAGTATTCCACCAAGTTCCCTGGTCAGCCTTTCTTCTCGCTTATCCCTCCACGGGCAGGAAGGCGTTCAGGACACACTGGTGCTCAATTCTTCAAAGTCACCCGGGAATTTCCACCTACGTTGAGTCGCTGCCACGTTAATGAGAGCAATGCAGTCTCCTCTTGTCATATTTTGGGTGCCATGGGGCGACCCTTTTGGAAACAGGTTTCGGCCACGAGTACAGACAGATTTTGCTATGTGCCGCCATATCGACCAACATCTTTCGTTCAAGGGGCTTGCACTGCCAGCTCGAGGCTCCGATACTGCTATCAGGCACCGATCTTGGACAAGAAGACCTCTTTCTACACCCAAGTGCTATTCCAAAATGCACTAAGACTTGCTCAGTGGCCTGTAACGCCACTATTTTGTCGTCATTTAAAAAAGACGTCCACACAAAGGCCCTCCGGCTGTTTGCTGTGCTGCTGAGATGGTCTATTGCAATAAAGTCACTGAAATAGAGCAAAAACTGCTGCATCGCATCTTCCCTTTCGAAGACAAAACAATATACCCAAACACGATTTTTGAACGTTGGCTTTTCACTCCCTGGGTTCGCCGTAGCCCACTGATACCCTCTATATAGGGGTCCCTCCTCGCGAGAGGTTCTATAGCTCAGTTACATTTCCCAACGCGTACATATATCTGCGCATCACTCGCGTGATATGCTCTTCCTTTTAAAAGTCTATCTCGTCGCGCCTGGAGCTGCGCATGGCCAACTTGGATCGTCTAGTTAGCTATTAGCAAGCAGTATAGTCGAATCTTGCAAAAAAACGCTGTCATCATAGTGTCTTCCAATCGTAATGAGGAAAGTAGATATTAAGGGGATAGATAAGTACTGTAATTACTTCTTAACAGAGAAATTTTCGTATTAAAAAGTTGGGACGAAAGAAATATTTGAATACCTCAATACAGGGAGAGTTGATATTTACTCATTACTTATCTGATGTTCGGCCCAATATTTTGTCCTCATCTGAGAAGGGGGAAATTTTTGGGTTATTTTAATGCATGGAAGATGTGGTCGGTTATATCCACGCGGCTAATGCGTTATGCGGGATAAGTCGTCGCTGATGGGTAACACTACAGTACATGAACTTCCTTACAGGGCCGGCTCAATGCCGGCGAGCAGGCATGCCGCGTTGGACATGACGGCCGCAGCAGCGTGCCTTTGGGTAAGCACCGCTCTAACCATCCCATAGGTCTCCATCGCTCGAACGGCCACGTTCCGCGCGATATCGTTAGCACCGCGTACGCGTCTGCGTGCCAGCCTCCAAGGGTGGATGTTGGGATAGGCACAAGCCTCCCTCTAGTAGCAGTCGCGAGCAGTGGTTCATACCTTCTAAGTTTGGCGGAGATGGCTGCGTTGAGGGAGGTGAGTGGGTTGAAAGTACGCACTCTCCTATTGGAGGGGGCAAGAGGATTGACGAACGAGACGTCAAAAAAGTCCGTTCCTCTGTTGCTACCCATCGCCTCGATATCCGGCCTTGTGCGGTGAAGCCCCTGTCGTCGCTCGATAGCCGGATGACGGGCTGCCTTCTGGAGGTCTTGGGCGAGGAGGACGACTTGACGGTCGTGTCGTCGGGTGCGGTGCCCACCATGCAGGCAGTGCATGAGGTGATCTTCGTGGCAGTCGAGGACCTCAGGGCAGTTTGGGCGTGGCCACGGCATGTCTTGGGCGAAGAGCGGGACTTGGAGGTAGTACTGGAGCCACACTGGAACTCACGGGCGTCAATACTGGTCTTGAGGCCGGGGCACGGAGCACAATAGACCCATTCCTTTGCGCCGGGAAGGCCGATAGAAGCCCGGAAAGCTTGCCTTCATTGGTCGCCGAGAGGGATCTCTTCTTGAACTGCCGCATGGACTGCTTCTGTTAGTGTCTTTTGCGGAGGTGTTTTGCTTGAGCAAAATACACTAAAGGGTAGGAGTCGTGAGGGCAGGCAGGAGATCGACCATATTCGGTGGGCGCGGACGGCATCATTGTACGTCGTAAGATCCGTGATGGGTGCCGGCAAGATACCGGTGGCCAGCCTGTTGGCAGCTGCGCTGGAGGCAAGAGAAGCGGCCCCAGCGATGCTTTTCGCCGATGTGAACCCTAAACCGAGGGTAGGTTTCTTAGGGTCCTGGGGTTTCACCGGTAGTTGGAGTTCTCGGAATATATCCGAGTCCAGTACTCCTCCGGCGAGTGTCCGGAGACACCGCTCTATCATGGCGTGAAACATAGCGGTGCCCTCCGCCGTGCAAGAGGGTGGCGCCACACGAAGGAGGTATCCTATCTTGCATACCCAGAAGCAATTGCGCAAAAGCTGAAAAGCCACGTGCGTATGGCTAATGTCTATGACAGCTTCGAGGAACGGTTCGAGGGACTGGACGTGAGTGGTGAATAATTTGTTGGTCCAGTCCGAGAAACCGACGGGGGCGTTTAGGACACGTCTACCTTCGCTATATTCTTGCTTCAGCTCCTTCGGGTATAAGCATTGAACGGACGCCGGCGGCGCTGTAGGCCACCAGACCCTGCATTTCGGCAGGAATAGGTGTAGTGCCCTGCTGGTAGCGTCGATGGATGAGAGTATTTCGACGGCGCGGGCGATTTGGTCGTGGTGCGCGATGATGTACCCATCATCATGGTACCATAGATGGAGCAGCAAGTTACCCACGGTGTCGTCTTCCTGGTTACCCGATCGTAGTAGCTCCTGGATCTTAAATACGACGGGGTCTATCTGAGAAAGAAGTGATCCATGTATCAGGACAACTTCATAGTGGACCAAAAATAGTGAACATATTATGGTAAAAAAAAGGGAAATACAGGGGGCTCATTTATTGTAACAGATGTGGCTCATTTATTGTAACAGATGTGCTAGAAGAAACTTTAATTCATTGAGTATCTATCGTGTACAATTCAGGACTGACTATACGGCCAGCTGATACAGTACCCAGTCAACTTTTTTGGTGATTTGTATGTACTGTACTGTAAAGTACATGAAACGTTTTGGTAGGCAACAAAATTTTAGATACTACGCTAGGAAGAAAGAAGTTTATTGCATTCAGTATCTACTGAGGAAGGGAGAGAGAAAGAAGTTTAATGCGTTCAGTATCTACTGGGGACTGCACACGTCCTAACTATACGGTTAAGATCTAAACGGATGTACTTCGTCGTCCATGCGCATCGGGGCTCGCGACAGGAGAGCTTCAGCGATAGATGACCATAGGGTGCAACTCAGTCGCTGGTAGATACGGCGGCGGATAACGCCAACTGTCGAGTGACACTTGGACGCGATCCGCGGAACTAACTCCTCGATAAATGCAATAGTTCCAGGGGAAGGGGCACCTAGGGAATCAAACGCCAGAGGTCGAAACGTGAAGTTCGGCGTGTAAGGCGCAGAAGATGGGCCAGTTGAGGGAGCGGGGAGGCGTCGGGCGATGTTGCGGTCCAGGGTTGTGACCTTGTCGCGGGCCGCCAGTTCAGCAGCGCCTCCGGCAACCTGGGTCGCGTTGGGGCGAACTGTGGCCTTAAACGGTGAGACGACAATGACTTCACATGCAATGGGGCGCAGCGTTGGGCCTTCCGGGGTTGGGGGCGGTTGTACAAGGATATCGGCGGGCCGGAGCTCAGTGACCGGGGCGAGGAACGGAACCTCGTGCTGAGTATCCAGACCCGCGGCGCGGGTAACATGTGTCGCAATCGCATTACAGAGCGAGTTATGGCGGTGACGACGGCCGAAGCCAGGGCAGCAAGCGCACTGTACAGATACAGTTTCAATTAAATATGTTAGCGCACCTCTCAACGCTGAGGGGCTGGTATTAGGCCCCTGCGTTCTCAGTCATCATGGATTTCGTGAGATCTTGCTCCATTTGCAGAATGGATCAAGTTTCAAAGGAGCAAAATATTAGTGTAAAGCGACACCCCATATGTTCAGAAACCGTCAATGTGGCTTTTTTGCCTGCTGGTCAGCAAGGAAAGAAATTATGAGATTTTCAGTAACTCAGAATGCGATTCAATCCAAACCTCTTCCATTTTAAACGACTAAATTTGGTCTATTTCAAAATATAAGCCTGAACAATTTGATGAAAATAACTTAGATATATCATAAATATACTTTTTGGGGTACAAACGTGCAAATATATGTAAAATTAGGCAAGAGTGCTATTTTTAGCAAATGAGTAAATTTGGGGTGTTTTTAATCCATGGGAAATGTGGTCAGCTGTTCCCAGAGGGATGTCGGGATATGGTTAAAAGCTTACAATGTAAAGGATCGGCGGAAAGCCGTCAAAAAAACCTAAAAATTTTCAGCTAAAAATTTTTAGCAAAAGAAAAGGCAATACTGTGTACAAAATGAGATTTTGTTCACACTATACACTGAATTGCCACAATAATAACATCTCTAAGACTCTGAAAAATATTTATTCATTATCTTAGTGTCTATTAGCGTTTAAATTGTCACTATGGGAACAAAAAAATTTGTCGTACTATTATTTACAGTAACTACAGATATAAAAGAAAGTTTTCGGCTCCGCAAATATTTGTTAAAAACATACTCTAGTGTCTATCCGACCACGCACTGTCCTCATATGAGGCACACTTTGTCCTCATATGAGGACAATTTCCGTTACATTTTGGAAAGGAAAATGTTTTGGAAGCCCGAAATTTTTACTGGAAAAAAGGTTTTTATGTTTAGTTACAGTACAGTAATTTTTACTGTACATGCGCCCTCGTTTCTGAATCCCCCACGATAATACGAACTATTTTACCTTCCAAAATGAATTCGTTTTCACAACTTCTTGCGAAGAGCGGAAGCTGGTGAGGGAAAATTGGTCTAGCCTTCACCGAGGTCAACAATCTTGAAAAGTTTGTTTTGATCGGCCATCTACACTCATGAACTAATGCGGAGGGATAAGAAATGCGCTGAGGTAAAAAAATTTTGTATTGAAAAAGAAGTGCTAAAAGTAGTCCTCATATGAGGACAACGGTCCAATAGACACTAGGAACATGGAATAACAGTAAAAAGATACCTTTCAGCCTCAATTCGAGAGAAATTAGACCAAACAAATGACCTCCAGGTGCAGAAAAGGAAAAAAGGCCTGGGGAGTACTACCCAGAAAAATGACGCAGTGAAGGTATTTGGCCGAAGCCTTTTCAAGGCAGCAGGAGTAGGCGTCCAGTATGAGGATAAATACTTACTTCCCGGACTGATTATACAGCATGCGGACAACCTAGTGCACCTTAGGTCAGACGACATCAAAACCTCGCTGCCCCTTCCGGTATCGTACGATGTCACAGTAACATAGCCATTCCAAGAGTAGTTCATCCCTATTCGAGCGCGCGAGGCACCCACTGTTGCCAATGCAGCGGGGAGACGAAAAATAGGGAGTTTGCTAGCAAAGAAGCAGCCATCCCTGGTGAAGCCCTGCCTGTACGATCGAAATTTGGATGGAAGTTTGCGGCGTTATCCTTCAACTTATTCCGATCGACGTCTGCGACTAAGTCGAAGGTAATCGACTAATACCCTGCCGCTGTCGCAACACGCAGCGGATGTTCGACAGGATCAGCAAAGAATCGGCCTTATCAGCACCACTTAGTTATGCGATTTGAACCACCTGTGACGCGTCTGGAATATGGAGCGCCCCACAACACGCAGAATTTAGCAACAAGTTTAGCAACCCTATTCAAACCCAATTTTACATTTTGCACCTGCATATTTCTGTGGGGAAGTGAGTTAAGTAGCTTGCAGGGACTGAAAGGGTAAATGCGGAAAATTGGCACGAGAATGGAAGTTTATCGGGTTCAATTTTGTAGCTCGTGCTAAAAATAGCGTTAAAACTACCATTGATGCTTTTTGGGTCGAGCTCTAGTTCTCTTGAAATTTTACCCTAGAACAATACATGACATAAAATACTTCTTAGTTGTAAGAAATGGAGCTATATTTTGCCTCAAACGAGAAATATGGTCGGGTAGGTATCTATGCTGCGCCACTAATTTAGCACTTGGAGAGTTCTGGCTCTGCTTTCATACGAAATAGCAACAAAAATCTCAGTCTGAACCCCTCTCCGCTTGCACAAACACACCCTCAAATTGTTTTTCTGCCCTCTGTGCAGACTCTTCGCCACCATAGTCCACCAAGATGTACACTTTTTTTACCACAAATTTAAGGTTTCCCTCATTCACAAGTTTTTCTCTAGCCACCACCCAGCAGAATGATAAGGGATGTTTTCAAATACTTTTTGGCGTAATTTAAGTTTAAATTTTACTACCGAGTCTATTTAGGACGGTAATAACGACGATGAAGGTGGTGTAGATGTATCTGCGCCTCTTCAAGGCTTTTATTGGTTCTTTTGGAGACTTTTCGGAGCCCAGAAATAAATCAGCCATACAAGATGATGAATTAGAACATGTAGTGAACATAAGAGGAGCTCTGAGTGCAAATAAATCACAAATATTTGATCAAATAAGAAAGGTATTGATGAAATTTATAAACGTCTCCTATTTTGCACTTTACATGAATGAATTAATTGACTGTTCCTGTGATCAACCCTCAGACACGCATCGCATGAAAAATGAACTTATAAATTATTGGAACAAATAATCCCCAATAGTCGATTCTAAGATTGGATGCGTTCCATATTTTATTTCCGGTGTACTTCTCTAGTTGCTGAAAGAGCTGGGAGAACTCGAGAGAATCCTAGCATATACGGAAATTAGGCAAACGTTTGCGAAAAAGCCAAATTGATAGAGCCCTTCGTAACAGCATTCACCGAACCGCATACTTATCGGAGTTTTTCTTTTGCAATTGCTTTGTAAAATTATTTCTACCTCCCAAATGTGATGCCCATGCCGCGAAATATGAATTTTGGTTACGTTTACGCATCTAAAATAAATCATGGCTGGCCTCCTAAGGCTTTGAAAGTTGTGGATTTAGCTTCTTTTAACGATTAAATTTGGTATGTCGATAACGATAAAAAATTTTTATCCCAATGAGATGAAACAAAATTGTCTCGATGATACCTACGAGTTACTCAGAAATGGGTGCGTGGTTAGAGCTTTTCAGTGGATGCACAAGACAGCAAGGAATAGGGAGAATTTGGAGCCTTTTCGATAGCATTTCTAGTTAAAGATGTAGCGATAACTCGTGAATTGGATGAATAAAATCACTGCATCGGAGGGGTCGACCACGCAGATCAGAAAATTTCCTATTGAATTCCAAACTTTCACTATAGGCGGACTCGTTTCTGATTATTATTCAAAATTCAAGCATAACTTGCACCAACGTGTTAGGTTTGTCCAAATAGCTACCACTAAAAATTTTTAAAAAGACACAAAAAGCAAGTCATGTCACCATTTATGGGCTCTCTACAACAAAAAGGACGTGAATGATTCTTTATCATGCAGCGTATATTTAGGCCTTCATCTAGTACATATGAAGTTATCACATTGTGAATGATAGAACGATTGTTTCCTATAAGTCTTCGGGATAGACCTATGTATTTTCAGAAGGCAGTGAGTAGAAATCAATATTTCGCATGCAAATATTCCGAAAAAGTAACTTCCTTGTTCATTTAAGCTAATTAATATAACCGAGAGTCTCCTCTAGTCGCTCAAAAGCCAAGGCGACTTTTGTAATGATTGATATATGCACCTCTAAAACCCTAACTTTGAGCTGTACCATAGTTTCTTATAAACTTCTAGTTTCTAGGCTCGAATGCAAGTTTTACATCGATTCAACAAGTACGTCAGTAATACAGAGTACAAAAACCAATGTTGATAATTTACAGAACATTACATATCCCTTAAATCTCAGATGGTCGAAGGGATTTAAAATCCAAACGGTTAAGGGATAGAGTTTTACAAAGTACTTCGCAGTACTGGGGCACTAAAATAAAATATATTGTAAACAATAGCACAGTTTTCGATCTGTCTAAACAGGTTGCAGAGAGTATGCAGTGCACAAAGTTTTAAAGTCGGTTACAGTGCAGCCGAAATTGTTACCAATAATTCGAAACTGACAAAAATTGTCCTTTCTGATTCTGGATCGCACGAAAAATGGAACTTTTGATTACAGAACGAGCGCAGTTCAAGTAAATTCAGATTCAGTTTACCTCGGAAATACTGTTTTGAAGTTCCTCAGTTGTATGGGTAAATCTCCATCTTGAACTCCTACAGATCGAGATTGGCCCCTCTTACGAGAACTGATACTGTCAGATAAAATAGAATTCAATCAATCCTTCTCTGCAGCAGCTACTGTGCTTAGTATTTCAGCAACATATAAAATTTTCTCCTAAAGTTCACAGAAAAGCTATGAGTATTGTTCCCCAGATATTTTATTCGTGATTCCATTGTTGCGACAATCAGTGAGCGAATTACTCAGGCTTCCTAAATTTCCTATGATATCGTTGAGAAAATCTGTGCAAAAAAATACCTTGATCGTATCAATAGTTGCTCGATCAACCTGCTTGGTAACAAATTCTTCATCTTGAGAAGCGCTTGAGATATACTAAATGTTACAGCTCCTACTTTTGACGAATTTGCGGACTTGATGATAGTGAACTTCAATATGTTCGATTTTCTCTGCATTTTTCAGTTCTTTCCAAAAAATTGGATGCTTTATTCTCGATATAGGTTGTGGTAATGAGAACTTTTGCGCACAATTCCAATTTTTAGGATTGATTAGTTCCCAAAGTAGCAGAAGTAATCATACGAGGTTCTTTCCCGGTATAAAAAGCGACATAACCTGTTCCTGCAGATGAATGGTGAGCCAAAGATTGCCTCTTACTCTTTTGAGTCAGGAACCATTCATTATCACAAGAAAATTAGTCGCATACCTGATAAACAGCACAATATAAATCTACAATAACGTTCAGTTGACTAAGCCCATATTTGATTCCCAAATTTCAAGTTTCAGAAAGATAACGAAAATTTCCCTTGAGTATGAAAAAATGAAGAATATCAGGATGATGAAATTGACTAGCTAGTGTGCCAGATGCAAACCTTAAACTCAGCTCTAGTGAATGCAGTCAAGTGCAGATGCTTTCCAACTGCCTCAAGATATTTCCTGTTATATACCTTCCATAAAAATATATCGAAATGTTTTTTGCTTTTCATATCTGCCTCTGTTGCCACAGCGGTACATTTTCGGGTCGCTTCAGATATTTCATACTTAACCAAACTTTATTCTGCGTACCCTTTCGGAGTAAAAAGTATTCCAGACTCAACTTGATAAATTTTCTAATCAAGTAAGGAATGAGAACTCCAAACAACTTGAAATTAAACGTTTATACCAGTTATCTTTCAACTATCTCAGCAATTTCACCGAGATGGTTGATAAAACATCGTTCAATACTGCAAAGGAACGAGAAAATCGTTTTCAATCTGATTAAGGAATAATATTGGGTCTATCTCTGACTGCTTGAAGCCTCAATTGATAATTTATATCACAAATAAAGATTTCCATATTTCTCCGGCCAGGCTGAGTTTATGCATAGGTTTCAATAATTGTAATTAATAGCCTGGATATTCTTTATTTCCACTTAATTCTGTCGGCGGGTCAATTGAGAAAGTATGTTGATGTTGCGATGGGGATGAGCGTTAAATAAGTACCAAACTTCAAGAATGATCCCATAATACAGTGCATTGGAGAACAACACTTGAATTGAGTAGTTGGATGAAACAGGGGCCTATGGGTTCTACTGGATAAAACTTAGGACCTGTGCTCTGCCAATATCCGTGCACACAACATCCTGCTTAGTTTATAAATTTCGTATGGCTTGAATACGAAGGTCTGTGAGGAAGCACTCAAATGTGGGATATTTCCACCCGATCTAAATTTCGAGGAAAATACTTCAATACGCTTCGCCTCCAAAACGCAAGATATTTTCTGACGATTGCATCGCACAATAATTGATTCGGAATATCTCTACCAGATTCCTTTGGTATGTGGGGTTTCCTTTTTCCCCTAACTTTGCGAACTCAGGAATAAGGCTACACAAAGAATGGTTTTTAAACAGCGAAAACTTCTGACTGAAAATTTATGCGATACTTTCGCGGTTTTGATATGCACCCAGCTCATTTAATCGTGGGGTCCATTTAGTAAAATCGCGACACGACAGAGCCATCATTCATGACAAGGACAGAAGTCCAAGAAGAAGAAGAAAAAGAAGAAGAGTATTGATAGCACTTTTCCCTAAAGATACTCAAGTAAAGAATTTTTTTACGTCACTTTACTAATAAAAAAATTTCCATACACTTCTCTAACACACGGTTTCTGTTCTAGGGTTAATTAAAACTGGACTAATGAATGAAAACTCAATTGTCAAATATGGGAAGATCATCGAATGAAACATATTCCCGAGGATTCCAAATACTAATTGATAGTTTTCGATGTATACAAGCTGAGAGCAAAACATGTTTCCCAGGTATTTTGCATGTGTTTTTGCTTAAACAGCCCGACAATAAAATGAAAAAGTTTGGAAAATTCTCGCAGAGACTCGAAAAATGAATTTATCGTCTTGTGTTTGTATACACGGTCTTTTTGCGAAATTCCAAGGAAAATTGTTGCTTCTTCATAGAATCCTTGTGGAACTGATGGAAAAGATACCATGAAACATCGCGTGAGCTACAAGATTTAAGTTTTTTCCCGCGCTGATGTGATGTTCCACCACTATACCTGTAAATTTAACATTCATATATCTCATTAAGTTTCAGGATCTACGTCGAGAATCTCCTCTAAATTAAACTGGTGGCAGACCCTTTCAAAGTCTGTGGATTCATCTTACATAAATGTATTGGAAAACAAAAACTTCTGACCAACAGAAAATGGATTGATTTCAAAATTCATAATGCAGTACGCATTCCAGAGGAATGAAGAATTTTTATTTTCCAGTGATGGGGGATAAATAGAATGTTTCTGTAGAGTTAAGTTCATCAAATTTCTTGCAGTTGAAGAACAAAATACTTGTAACTGAAGAAACATTGGTAACTAAATGAGTCCACGAGCATTTGATTTGACTTTTTTGAACCAATTCTTGTAGTGGTGCTTAGGTAGCTGGCTCGGGCCATAAATCCACCATTTGTGCCCAAATGGTTCGGTTATTTACCTCCTTGGTGCTGTTTAAGCCGTTGATCCGAGATCCTTGCTGTTTTCAAAGTCTTTGCTGCCCAAGTTGCAGGGGCTGATGATGAATTAAACTCGATACCGTCACTTTTTTTGAAATGGAATATAACAGTATTGGTATTTCTGTTTTTGCGAAGGATTCCGTACACTATAGACTACGTAATAGACCTCACGTTCATGGTGTCGTGCATGATTATAAATTTATGTACAATCATACTTTTTGCCTTTAAAGCAGATCAATTTCCTTTGCAGTCCAAGTAATTAATAAATATCATCAATAAACAGAATTGCGATTTTTGAAGCCCAAAGCATAATGTCTATCGGTATCAGCCTCTTTGCAATTTTTCGATGCGACCCGACTTTACTCCGTTATCCCTACTAGCTTGGGGTTTTGTTGACCTAGGGAAGGTATATGTTGACTTGTAATGTTTTTCATCATCGAAATAAATTTTTTTCCCTGAATAGAACTCACAATTTTATCGTGGGTCATACAACTACAAAAATTATAAAAGGGGAAAATATAAAGATGCATGTCAAACAATTTTCGAGCCTTTCCATTGAGTAAAGTAAATTTTCCATTCACTGAGATGGCCTTTTGAAGAGAAGAATGATGATTCAGAATTTAAAAGAACCTTTTGAGGTCATTCTTTCCATTTACGTCCTACACAATTTCTATTGCGTTCATTTTTTGTATCACGTTGTTTTAAATATGTTCGTTTGAAGTTTCGTGAAGATTTGCGAAGGCATTCTTATTCTTTTTGCAGTCTCATAAACTTCATCAATTACCGTGCTTGGAATTAGAAGGAGTAAGAATGATTACAAACTCCGCCTCCATCATTGCCTTGTTCGATGATCGTATCTGAGCTTAAGCCCTTTCTTCCGGTTCTCCCTCGATTCATGGCGTTTCCATATCGCGCTTTTGAAAATAAACCTACATATAGCATCCAATAAATAAATTCTCTGTCTACAGTTAGCTCTGATAGCTTTCCAGTGGCCTCATCATCACCATACTTGTCGCGCATAAAGTCAAAAAGCAAAATGTTCGCATAGATTGTTCATATTAATGTGATGTATAGTAACTTTGAGGGGCTGCAATAAAAAAACTTTTGTTTCTTTCTGGGTCGACCATGACCAATTATCGTCTATTATTGACCTATAACGATCGAGATAGCTTCTGACTTAATATAAATAGGACATAATCATGTAATTCCTCACTTGAATATAATGATATCTATATTTTCCTCCTCCTTATCAAGATTTGCTCCCCCTTACGCTAATATCTGGTGCCGAACAAAACAATACTAAAAAACTTTCGAAATTGTCACTGAGCGGTAACCTTATCAAGCGAACAGGATCCTACCCGTCTATGAGCACTGCAATTAAACTCTGATGCTGGAGCCTCAGGTTATCACTCTGATCTGAGGTAGACAATATTATACACTAGCAATTCGCAGGGCTCCTCACGCAAAGCATCCACCTTCCCGCCCCCGCCTCAATGAAAATATCCGACATGTTAACATCTTCCGAAGTAATTAATGATAGGGGTAAATCGTCGGGAGGAGAGATACTCAGAACCAATTACCCCAAGGAGGAGGTGTTGCAAGCGACAAAAGTGCTACCGTGGTATAGTTAAACGAACAAAAAGGAGTGTATATGGAAGAGAGTTGAGAGGGCTACAAGCAAGTATGGAAGGGGCAGGGTCTACCACTGATGCTCTACGACCAGCGTAGGAAAAAATGTTTCTTGGGTCTGGAGTTGACTCTGAACTTCCTACTACTCGGGACTTGACTTGAAGTTGTCTGCTAACTTGCTTGACCTCTCCATGAGGAAGCAGTTTACTCAGCTTATATAGAATTTTGGCTACCCCGTAAGTCCGAACAAAACTACAGAAGATACCAGGAAATGCATAAAAACACTTTGTGTGGACGATATACTCTGAATAAAAGATACTTAAGAAACTAAAAATCAATATGGTCCTCTTATTTCCCATTCTCTAAATCAGATCCAAACAACTCCTCTAAAATATCCATGCTGCCCAAGCAGGCCCCATAGATATCTGCGAACGTCTCATAACTATCTATTACCTCCTGGGAGATATCTAAACTACTAAAGATATCCCTATCCGGTTCCATCGTCGGTACCACTTGTTCCATACATTCCACCATTCCAACACTTCCCATGCCTCCCTATCCTTCATCCTCCTCGTCCTCGTCCTCATCCTCGTCCTCATCCTCGTCCTCATTCTCCTCGTCCTCCTCATCATTAACCTCGTAGACCAATTCCGGGGCTGTCCACTCCTCGAAGGTCTCCCCAGCTCCCCACTCGACTTCCCACTCCTGCCCTTCAGGTACCTCCTCGGCCTCATCCTCGACGAAGAGTTTGCGGACGAACTCGATTATCTTCTTCTTAGTCTGGCGTCGCAGGTAGTCGTCTGCGTCCGTCGGGCCATATGCAGCGAGCGCAAGGCCGTTTAAGGGGCGAGAGGGGCGGTTTTTGGTGATGGGGGCGGAGGGGCGAAGGTTGTTCATTTTGTTGTAAATGATTGTGGACGGAGGATAGAGGGTGTGAGGGGGAGGGTAGTGTGTGTAGGGGTTGGTGGATCTCAAAAAAAGTTGGGTAAAATGGGTTTAAGTACACCTTAGAGGCGGACTGGAGTTGGTACTAAAAAGTTAAAATCGAAATTGCAGTAGCGCATTTGCACGGAATTTCTACATAAGGAGTGAGTTTGAGGAAGAAGGTAGATTAAAAAAGACGTAAAACGCTAATTTGGAGGAGAATATACAGTATTAAAATATCTACGGAGGATGGGCGGCAAATTTGGAAAGGATAGTAAGCGGAGTCAGGGGCGGGATCGTTGTGAGTTGCTGGACTACACGAGGGGAGGACCATTTTCAGTATTACGCATCTTTGTATCATCCCGGAACCTTAAAGTTTTGCTTATTGGCTGTAACAGAATAAGTATTTACTCTGCCCAAAGCAATTTTGGCGATAGGGATGTCCAGATTCAGTTCCTATCTTCGGCGATCACCGCAAGTGTAGAAAATTCGCATCGATTATTCTTTCTGTGAATCTATTGGCTCGGTTTCTCTCCACGTACACCCCAGCATTACCTGTTAGTCTTCACTCGAAAAACGTGCTCTTGCTGGTCAAAAAATCTGTTTTTCATTCAATCATCTATCAGGAAACAAGATTGATGATCAACTTGTACCCAGTGCTGGTACAATTTTAGTGTAAGCCTATCGATTTAATTCAAGCAATTAGGCAAAAAAAATACTTATTTCATCACCATCACGTTTGAAGCCTTCATTAAAGTACTCACTGGAGAAAAGACACGCTTCAATTCAGTTTGCGATACTTAATAGTTGGAAAGAGATTTTTCCCTAGACATCATAGTGCAGTAATATGCCTAAGTGTAACGAAAAAGTGGATTTGATTGTATATTCAAGGAGGAGAGAGTTAATGTAGAGTACTTCAATTTAACGTAGAGTTTTATGAAAGTGCAGTTCTTTACAGTTTTGTGAAAGCAATCACCAATGCACAGATATTGGAAAGTGAGTGCCTCAGCTACGTGATCTCGGTCTATGTATTTTTTGGCCATGACGCGACATTAGCAAAGAAATAACTATGCCTGTATTGTAACTAGAGTACATACTGGAACTCATGTTTGCGAAGAAACAGCGGAGCATTTATGTAATAAAGATGCCACTTGTTATTTACGAGGCCAGTAAATTGAAATTTACAACCTCGTTAACACAAAATTGTAGTGTTTTCGTTGATACCACACATGGAAAATGGTTTGGTTGCGCAAATGGAAATGGTCTTCGAAACTAAAAGTCTCTAATACACATACCTGATCACCTTATCTTCGGATTATAGCCGTCCTATATCTCTAATTAAAAATTGAAAGTGAGAAGAGAGGGGTGATAGAGCTACGGGACGCATCTGGATATTACTGTGCAATGGGCCCTTTCTTTAGTATCGAAGTTTATGACCAAAAATGCAAAGAAGCGGAGCAGAGCACTAGATTTTTTAGTAATTTTGGTCCTTTGGAAGCCACCCTTGGTTACACAGGATACATGTAATCTATGATAAAATTCCTTTCACCAATTCATTTCTAGATATTTGAAGTTTTAATAAATTAATCAGAAATGTTATCAATAAACTCCGGACTGAATTCAAGTTTAAAAAACAGAAGTCGTCAAATTTGATCTACTGGGTATTTAATTTTAGTGAACAATATCACATCAAAACTCCATAAATGTATGACGGGTTATTTTGGTAGACCTAAGCTGTACAATTCGAAAAGAAATCAATGTGTCGGAGGATTTATCGCAAATATATCACATCATCGAAAAAATCTAAAATGAAGCGAATGGTGTCTCTCTAGTTGACTTTGCGGTGTAAAATTCGAACTTAAACTTCCCCGTTACCGAGAAAAAACTGTACAAGGTGACAAATTGTGTACTTGATAGACTTTTTTCGATATTTTTTCCATATTAGGAGTCACAACACACGTTTGAATCGACTTTGGATCCCTCATCTGAAAAACAAAAGGTTTTTTTGTTACTTACAAACTGGGGGCTTCAGAGCCTTCAAACGAGTGTTTGCAAGTTCTTTCTGGAACGATTACATAAATGATACAGTAAATGGAATAGAAGATCTGGTGCGGTTGGATACGTACAGCAGCCTACGGAGAACAATCCGACACACCCCATATTCCTTCTTCAGTTTCTGCAAATCAGTTTCAGGCATTTTGTCATCACAAACGGGGTTCACTAGTGCTAGAGTCGTCGTAGTAGGCGTATACGTAGCTAAATTGACACAATTGGTAAAACATATAAAGAGCTTCAGGAATTAACAGGACAGATGGAATGTACTTTCAATTCATTCCCAATAGTTATGACTCGAAAGCGGATTGATGAATGCGAAGAGATTTTTTAACACTATCTTCGCCTCGTAAAATTATCCCGAAAAGCCACTTTCTAAATTTATTTTACAAGTACCATGAAAGATATTTCCACTCGTAATTTGTTAGATAAAGATGCCATAAAAGGCTTCAGGTTTTTTAGAGCGTGGACTTAGCTGGGATTTCGCGAAAATTAAGGTAACACGAATTATTTGCCTTGTAAAGACCATGCCGTGACTTGAAGAGTAATGCGCTTGCCCACATCCAACTTTTATGTGATAGGCAAGAAACGCAGCTTGAATTTCATCAACATGTAGTTTTTTTCATCTCTCTTCTTCAAATAAATATTCTCCACTCCTTCACAGTGTGAAGTATGGTTGAAAGTCTTCAGACATGCTCTTTGGGCCCTCAGAAACAAGTTTCTCAGAGACAGTCTCAGTTCCTGAACAAGTGCTCACGAAAATAAAAGTGGTTCTTGGTAGTTTACTAAGTCATAGTTGAGAACCCTCATCTACTGGGCAGAAGTAAAGGTTGATATCTTTTTCGCTATGTTCAGTCTATCATAGAAAGAAATGATTCCCAATTTATCTCAATCACATGCATAGCAGAAAAGTAAAGTCGAAGCTCGATATTTTCCACTCATATGCCCTGAATATATTTACTTACTGGAAAGAATTTAATTTTCAACGACCGATTTTGGAGTCGCGAATGAAGAAATAACTCCCTAACACGTAAAAAGTTTGACTGTAACAGTCTGCAAAAGCGCAAATATCTTGTTTTAAAACTCTGTGAAACACTCTGACTCTTTCTGATCCGTCATTGCTCTTTGGAGATGTCGAGAAATATTTAATTGTCGTCTTATATGGCCGTAACAATTGAACCAGAAAACGATGAATTCAAATTAGCTTGAATCAGTTAGTTGTTGGTATATATACTCAGTTAAGCTTTCTTTGGCTACTGAAGCTACCAGGAACTTTTGATAAATTGCTATGTATTTGACGTGGTTTTCATTTTCATGTTCAAGTACATTGGCTCAGGGAATATCCCGTGCTTTGATTCTTAAACTTTGGATGTACTCTTGAGTTGTTTTTTCAGCCTATTCGCTAAGTAATTTCGATCTCGATTTTATTTCGCATTTGCGTCTTTTTATTGGCCCAGATTTATATCTCATGAGCGGGTATGTACTCAGAAAGCATACGCAATGCGTTTCAACTGCATTGGCCCACGCAGGTCTCGGTCGGTACAGTTGGTTCTGTAAAAATCTTTTCCTGCTGGTTTTTGAGGGTGTTAGGGTGTTTCTTGTTGTTGTAGTAGATATATAAGGAGTACTATTTGCTGGTGTAAAGGTTATGAAGTTAAGCAGTGAAAGTCTTGGAGTTGAATTCCATCATCTTATCGTCTAGTCAGTACAGTTTTTCAATATTAAAAGGGCCTCCAGACTGAAGAAACGACTTTGAAACAATCTTTTCGGTATTCAAATCGAGAAGATGCTGTAATTCAGAATATGTGTTTAGATAGAAGCTTAATTCGCTCTTAAGCGCTGAAAGAGGGTCAACATGGGGTGAAATGAAAAAAGCCATTTCGTTTTAGCAAGTCGGCTTTTGCCGTCAGCGGCTTGATTCAAGGCCCAATATCCTGATTTTGTGGAGTAAATTTCCGATGTCGCAGATTCTTTTTGTGCAGTTAGGCAGTTCAACTTCACGGTATTGAAGATGGAGTTATCATCTTTCGCCACCCACAAAGTAGGACTTCGGATAAATTAGACCACCATATTTTTCTCATCACAATCATTGTGTGCATTGTGTAAAGAGATTGCATATGGGAAAGTATCGTTGTCCAATGCAAATAGCTTTGACGACCGATAATATTAATAACTTCAGCCTTCCACTATAATTGACTCCACTCAAAACAATTGCCATAAAACCTTCATGACGTCCATTCCTATTGGAAAAGAATGAATCTCATGAAAAATCATTTAGACGACTATCTCGCCTACAATGAGCCCATGTTGAATTGATAATCAGCTCGTTGTCTATATTATAGGACATTTTGAGTTCAATGTCAGTTTTTATTCCACAAAGAGACTTCTTGGGCCCGCGTAAACAACGATGAACTTTTGAAGAAGCCGCTTGTATGCTTCGAACGAAAATTATTGATTCACCATATCTAGCGCAATAGATTTGTAACGTTCATGAGAGCATTCAATCTAAGGAGTATTCTGGAGGGAAATAAAACAGGAGACGAACTTTAGAACAGGAAATTTTAAACATTTTAAACATTAAAAATCCCAATTTTTATGCTATCCTCTACATTCTCGGCTGAGAATAAATAGCGTTACTACAAACATAATATTTAGATCCGTAGTTACCCGTTTTAGGAGCGATTGAATGCGTCTGGAATGAAAATATGCTACCTTGGACGGGCTTAAATAAGGTCGAGCTTCACTTAAAGTGCATGCATAATACCTATTATGTTCCCATTCCTGCTGAAAATTTTGTACAATTAATCTTTCAGCATTGAAGTACCGACTCCTTTTAACTTGTCACCATTGTCTGAGCAATAATGTTCAAGTTTTAAAAATAGGCATACTCAATGAGAACGCATCGTAGACGCCCTCTGACACAAACTATGATACAAATTAGGTTGAATCTCCTCTAAAATGCTAGTCGACCTGTTTCTTCAAATACCAACGATGTTCCTGAGCTAATTATACCTAACCCATCACAATCTGTGTACAACTAAGGGGATAAAAATGACTCGATTTTCATCACCATGGCTACTTTAAATAGATAAATGTCGCTATCTATACATTTGTGAGCAAGAACTACAATATACATTCGGGTGACGAAAAAGTATATTCTCACCCGGATAAGGATTATCAAACGAAGGTCTCCAAAATATTTTGAAAACAAAGCAGCACGGTATGCAGACCGTAACTTGCACATCACCATGGATCAAATGAAAAAGTTTTTTTGTAAAGCAGAGGGTATTTCTGTAGAAATTAATCAACCAGAGAACAGATGAACCAAAGTAAGCCAAGATCAACAGACTTCTAAACTTTTTCACGTATTATCAGGCCTAACGTGTGCACTTTATTCAAGCCATTCACAGTAAGATAAATACAATGCAATACTTTCATTATGTTTATGGAATTTTATAGAAATTGAAGGGCTATATTATGCCCTAGATTGATTTCATAGGCTCAAATTTGAGAAATATATAAGTCAGGTTGGGATTTATGAAAATTTAATCAGCATAATGCCGATAAGGTGAGGGGCCTGCCTAGTAGGAAAGGACATATTACGGTCCCATACGGGAATAGGCGCCATAAACTAGTGCCAAAGTTGAAGGATGAATTATATGTCAGCTCTATGAAATGATCGAAAATAAAAAATTGCGGCGGAGAATGAGGTTATGCAAGACAGTAATGTAGAATCGTTGAGGTCGTTACAATGTTTCCAGTTGCTTATGTAGTATTTACAGAAATTAAAACAACATTTTTCTTTTCATTCGCAGCAATGGGTATACACCCCAATGTAATACTTCACCCGTTGCTGTTTCTCCCGACGCAACGAGCTGGTTTATTACTAAAATTGTGTTGAAAATTAAAATAAGCTTCGACAAGTTAAGGAGAGGTGTTCGACGGGCGCGGATCGGAACAGATTTTTTTGTCGCCGTCACATACCGGCTTTTAATTTACTGTACTACCTCCTCTTGTCCAAAATTTCTTGTAGTTCTGGTCCTTCCTCGTCCTTCTTGACCCTTGCTCATCCTTACCGCGGTCCTCTCCAAATTAACTTCCATTTTATCTAGATATTTTTATGCTGTATCTACCCCTCTAAATCGATCCCGTATCAAGTTCTTTTTCTCTTTTCGCTTACTTCCTCCTCCAAATTCATTTTTTTGAGAAAAAGGGCGCAAATGCACTAGTACAAATTCCCTTGCAGATTTATTTTACCTATTCCAATTCTATAGAGTGCGCCCTCGGGAGCCTATTTAAACCCTTTTATTCCAAGTTTCAAACCTCCACGATCATTGTATTCGCTACCCCTCTCCCCCTACCCATTCAAAACACCCTAAATTGTCTACCACTCCCCAAAGCCCACCAAAATGGACAACCTATACCACTCCAAAGTCATTTCCATTTAATCGCCACACTCGCCCCCTGAACGCCATTCCCCTACTCCCTTCCGGCCCTACTGACCGTCATGACTACCTACGCCGACAAACCAAGAAGAAGGTGATCGAATTCGTGCGTCGCTTGTTCGTCGAGGATGAGGTGGAGCAAGTAGGTAAGGGGCAGGAGTGGGAAGTCGAGGAGGGAGCTGGGGAGACTTTCGAGGAGTGCGCAGCCCCGGAATTGGTCTACGAGAATGAGATTGGCGAGTAAGATGACGAGGAGGGTGAAAAAGATGAAGAGGAGGTTGAAGAGGGGGACGAGGAGGATTAGGGGGATGAGGGGGAGGGAGACACGGAAATTGTTGGAATGGTGCGGCCGGGGCTGGACAGTATGGGCCAAGTGGTCCCGAATCTGGAGCCGGATGGGGGCATCTTTAGTGGTTTAGATATCTACTAGGAGTAAATAGAGAGTAATGCGCCGTTCGCAGATATCTGTGGGGACTGCTTGGGCAGCGTGGATATTTTAGAGGAGTTGTTTGGATCTGATTTAGAGAATGGGAAATAAGAGGACCATATTGCTTTTATTTTTCTTAAGTATCTTTTATTCAGAGTACACCGTCCACACAAAGTGTTTTTATGCATTTCCTGGTATCTTTGGTAGTTTTGTTCGGACTTCAGGGGTAGCCGAAAGTCTATATAAGCTGAGTAAACTGCTTTCTCTTGGAGAGGTCAAGCAAGTTGGCAGACAACTTCAAGTCAAGTCCCGAGTAGTAGGAAGTTGAGAGTCAACTTCAGACCCAAGAAACAGTTTTCCTACGCTGCTCACAGAGCATCAGTGGTAGACCTTGCCCCTTTCATACTTGCTTGTAGCCCTCTCAACTCTCTTCCATATACTCTCCTTTTTGCTCGTTTAACTATACCACGGTAGCCATTTTGTCGCTTGCAACACCTCCTTCTTGGGGTAATTGGTTCTGAGTATCTCTTCTCCCGACGATTTACCCCTATCAAGAGGTTTGCGAAGATATTCAGCGCGGAAAACTCAGCCTGGAGTCCATTGTGTTTGACCGGGTAGAAATAAAGAAATGAATTTCATCAAAGTTCCTGAGGTTCACAAGTCATTAATTCAATGAATTGAACTTTCATCTATCCATTGCAATATATTTTACGAATAGAAGGTCTGATTCTGCAGTATTAGATAAAGAAGCTGAGATTTTGGATTTTGGATTCTTCGAATGTCTCGTACGGTTGCAGCGTCATCCTGAACCTAGACGATGAAAATTATTCAGATTTTTTCGATTTCATACTGCATGGAAAGGAAATCATGTCTAGTGATTACAGTGCCTTGATAGTTAAATGCACCGAACGGAGACGAAGTTCAGTTATATACTAGATAAATTAGATCTAGCCTGTTATACTGCCAAGATACTAGATAGTAAATGAGTGTTTGCCAAGTTAATCATTTTAGCTTGGCTACCAATTGTATCGGACGAAAAGGAAAGTCGTTGATCGGTTGCATCAATTTGATCTGGTTTGTCTCACAAATATCGCATTTAAAACCTCCATAATTGTCATAAATGCCCTACAATCAAAGAAATTCTACGCTTATGCCCAAACATATCACTTTCTAAACACCTCAACCCCCCCCACCAGAGTGCCACTTCAACCCCTGCAGACTGCAGACTCGAATTTACGCGAAGTATACTCTCCAACAACTCTATGATTACCGGTAAGAACTGCTTTCAACCCCTCTCAGTACAGCTATCAACACCTGAAGAGTTCTTTCTACACGATCTACTGCTCCCCTGGCTCCCCACATCCGACAAACATGGCCATGTTACTACTAACTACATTGAGACCAACATCCTATTTTACTTCTGAAGTCTCCAAAAACAATCAAAGAAATTTTAGGTGCCTCTCTGACAATGTTCCACTGACATAAGCATAAATCAAGGCATTCTATGTCAGTCTTCTCTACCGTCTCCGTGTGCAATTGCTGAGCGGCATTGAGTCGTCACCTTTACAAAGAACTTCCACATTACTGCCAAATGCCCTATCGCCACCCGATGAGTTATTTTAAAACACTAATTATACTCTCTTCCAATACAATGGTAATCGTGAGGACGGATTTCGGTGATCAGTTGTCAAATTTTCGGAGAGCTTGCGTATTATAGTGATTTTTTAGTAACTCTGAGGGATTTTGGTGATGTTGATGGGAAGTTGTCGTTCACTTCGACATTGAAAGCTGTTCGATAGGGCTGGGAACTGTGTGTGGATATTAATGATTTTGGAAGAGACTATGGGTGATATAGGTAAGAACTGATGATGGGTTTAGGGGAAAGAGTTTTCAGTTATGTATTTTTGCAGATGATCTTGTTGAGAGGGTTTTGTGAATATGAAGATGTCATTTTTGGTGACTGGATCGAGGTAAGGTATCATTGATTGTTAGTACATCGCTCGTGTTGTTTTTAGGTACTAAAAGGAGAATGTAGGGGACTTTTAGGATTTGGAGTTGATTATTTAAGGAAATTTATTAATTTTAATGAGTTTGAAGAAGGTTTTAATGACCATTGGAGTGTATGTTTGCCAGTCTTGAGGATTTTATTCTAGTGGTACAAGAGAAAATGCTATTAGTTTGGTAGGGGGGTTTGATGGGTTTGCGGGAGAAGTTTTCTTATTTTGAAGGGAGAGGGATGCTCCAAAATAATGCATATTTTCGAAAATCGGAATGTTTCTTGATGCTTAGCAGTTCAAGATGCTGATTCGTGTGAAACAGGAGTTTGTATGATTTAGGGGTAGAGATATAAATACTTTAATGGACGGGATCAACTCTTCATGGCCTTAAATATACCTTTTGTACCATTATTCTCAGCTTCTTTGGAAAATTTTAGTGGAATTCACCGAGTTGGACAAAGAAAGTTTACGCTCCCTATTGCATAAGGGGAGAACCTTTAGTGTATTCGGATTCAGTGGGAGCTCTTAACCGAAAGGGATGTGCCTACTGCGGAAGGCAATCCCTATTCTGTGTTCGACGCCTTTTTACTTTAATCCCTCTGCAGGGTATTAAATCAAGAGTTTTGCTAGCAGAGGCTTGTTGGAAGAAAAAGTAAAAGAAGGAAGGAACGAGGTAAAAGAGTCTTTCGTTTAAGAAATCACAAATGAGCAACAGCCAACGATACTCGTCCTAGGCGTAGCAGGGCAGAATAGGATGCTGGTACCCTTATAAGGGATAAATGGGATAAATATACTCCAGATAATAACAAGCATTTCAAAAGATTAATTAAACTAAATACAAAGCATACTTCGAGAGATTAATTGAACTGAATACAAAGCATACTTCGAGACAAATATAACGGTCTTGGGCCGAAGGTAATAGAAACTTTTATTGCTGCAGTCGCATTGCCTTCGTCAGAAGAGGAGCTCAAGTTGCAGATGCAGCAAACAGAGCCAAAATAGAGCAACGGTGAAGAAAGCTTTATATTCGGTACTTGTTTACTAACTATCCCTTTTCCACCTTCGGGGGCTGGCACCCAGACGCCTACGCAGTGCTGACCGACGTGGCGCGGAACGTGGCTGTTAGGCAATAGAGACATACGGGACGGTTCGAGCGGTTTTAAACCAGAGGCATGGGCAGCAGCAGTGATGCCCAATGCTTCATGCCTACTGACAGGATTCGAGCCAGCCATTTAGGCACACGAGTGACATTACCCATTATCCTGAACACGTCTATTATACACCGGAGGATAGACGAACCGCACTTTTCAAAAATTAAAGACCCGAATCGATTCACTTCTTACTAGCTGTGGTTGTGCAGGCCAAACTATAAGAACTATAGTTTAAAGTTAGCTCGTTAGTTAAGCTCTAAAGTAAGGAAAAGTACTACTATGTTAGAGATTTAGCCGAGAGAAGTATAAAAATCAGTTCTTGTCCTAGTTTCCTGCCCAATAGCTGCGTAAAATGTCAGTTGCACTGCAAAGTGTCAAAAATGGGGTATATACCACCAAGCATTTATGGCTCCAAAACAGAGTGCTAAAATGTGCTTTTAGAACCAATTAGTTCACATGAACTGCTTCGAACTATATCTTCCCCTTCTTGGCGCTCAGGCTCCAGAAATCAGTATTCAGCCGGTGAAATACGAATATCAAATGGACCCGTGGGCATCCTTTAAGAAAAGGTGCACCTATCTTCGCCAGGTTGGTGGTTTGAAAATTTCGGAAGTATTGACCGGTTTGTAATACAGAAAATGGCCCTCCCTTCGTTTAATACAGAAAACGGTCCTCCTCTCGTGTATTTCAGCAACTTATAACGATCACGCCCCTGACTCCGCTTACCGTCCTTTCCAAATTTGTCTACCATCCTCCCCAGATATTTTAATACTGTATCCTCTCCTCCAAATTAGCGTTTTACGTCTTTTTTAATCTACATTCTTCATCAAACTCACTCCTTATGTAGAAATTCCGTGCAAATGCGCTACTGCAATTTCGATTTTAACTTTTTAGTACCGACTCCAGTCCGCCTCTAAGGTGTACTTAAACCCATTTTACCCAACTTTTTTTGAGATCCACCAACCCCTACATACACCACCCTCCCCCTCACACCCTTTATCCTCCGTCCACAATCATTTACAACAAAATGAACAACCTTCGCCCCTCCGCCCCCATCACCAAAAACCGCCCCTCTCGCCCCTTAAAAGGCCTTGCGCTCGCTGCATATGGCCCGACGGACGAAGACGACTATCTGCGACGCCAGACTAAGAAGAAGATAATCGAGTTCGTCCGCAAACTCTTCGTCGAGGATGAGGCCGAAGAGGTACCTGATGGGCAGGAGTGGGAAGTAGAGGGGGGAGCTGGGGAGACCTTCGAGGAATAGGCAGCCCCGGAATTGGTCTACGAGATTAATAATGAGGAGGACGAGGAGAATGAGGAGAACGAGGAGGACGAGGAGAATAAGCAGGATGTCGAGGACGAGGACGAGGATGAGGACGAGGATGAGGATGGGGGCGAGGAGAATGAAGGACAGGGAGGCATGGGAAGTGTTGGAATGGTGGAACATCTGGAACAAGTGGTACCGACGATGGAACCGGATGGGGATATCTTTAGTAGTTTAGATATCTCCCAGGAAAAAATAGATAGTTATGAGCCGTTCGCAAATATCTGTGGGGACTGCTTGGGCAGCATGGATATTTTAGAGGAGTTGTTTGGATCTGATTTAGAGAATGGGAAATAAGAGGACCATATTGCTTTTATTTTTCTTAAGTATCTTTTATTCAGAGTACACCGTCCACACAAAGTGTTTTTATGCATTTCCTGGTATCTTTGGTAGTTTTGTTCGGACTTCAGGGGTAGCCGAAAGTCTATATAAGCTGAGTAAACTGCTTTCTCTTGGAGAGGTCAAGCAAGTTGGCAGACAACTTCAAGTCAAGTCCCGAGTAGTAGGAAGTTGAGAGTCAACTTCAGACCCAAGAAACAGTTTTCCTACGCTGCTCACAGAGCATCAGTGGTAGACCTTGCCCCTTTCATACTTGCTTGTAGCCCTCTCAACTCTCTTCCATATACTCTCCTTTTTGCTCGTTTAACTATACCACGGTAGCCATTTTGTCGCTTGCAACTGAGTATCTCTTCTCCCGAAGATTTACCCCTGTCACGGTTCTTGGCAATACGGGCTCAATTATTTGTGTCGTTTGGCCTTTTTTAATCAAGACAGACCTCTGTCCGTTTAAAGCATCACACTGAATCTTGTACAGACGTTCATTTTAATTTTTAAAACATCAAGCAGTGGTGAACTTTACTTGTTAAAGGTACTAAATTATCCAACGTATCTTAAGCTTACAACTGAGGTAAATTACCGGAGGAGTCGAAGCCAAGTTTTCGAGAGCTTTCTTCCCAGTTCCAAAGCCTCGGGTTGTCTACGAGCAATTATGGCAATTGCCAAGATTTTGAGAACCCACTAGGGATGGACAGAAACGTTCGTTCGGGCGTGATCTCGGTGAGATTCGGTCGAAAGGCGCGTTTGACCTTCAATAGTGGCGTGACATAGAAAACAGGTATTTGGACTTGAGCGTGGGCGCCTTTCGCGTGATTTATTCATACCTTCTGGTCAGCAAAGAAGTTCTAAGAAAGGATCGCTTCACAACCCTCGCGGGAAATTAAATAACTCCCGAAATCATTTTAAGGAGACTTACATCTATCGCTATCCTTCGCCCGCTTCTGTAAGGAATTTGGTATCGTCGCCCTCTTCGGACATCTGCTCCTCTACCACGTTCAAAATTCGTCTGTGCATTCGGAGTCCCCCGCTTTACGAATGAACATCTAAACTCCCACTGTCTACGGGCTTCACAGTACAGATATTGCCGTCGACGTTACTGTCGCCCACCCCCCGCTCGCCGCCACATTTCGCCAAGTATGGTTACCGCAGGCGCTACCGCGACACTCGCAGAGCGCGACAAACATCGTCATTACGGCAATTGCTGCGACCAAAACGATACCCTCCTCTCCCCTGTCGGATTGATACCTAAGGCGCCTTGGACGACGACGGCCAGGGTTTCTTCCGCCGCCCTGCTTCCTTCGCTGCTTCCCGTCGCGGTTCCTCCCCTAAACAAGAGCTTCGCGACTTCGTTACCCGTTTGGCGTCTAGTCTCCAAGTGATGCAGGCGCCACAAGTTTCCACCCGCCGCCTGCATTCGTAGTTAATTTCTGAATACGCGCCTCACATTTCTGTGCCGTACTGTAAAACTCGTAAAGATCTACCACCACTCAACCCACCACGGTGATGGTAAGGTTGTTGATGTCATGAAAAAGTCAAGCATTTCAAGGTTAGCAGGAACTACTCGTAAAGATCTACTGTCATCAGTATCATACCCGCAACCCCCCCGCCAAGCAAGTCCAAAAATTCGAAGTTTTGTTTGAATTTCAAACCAAAATGTAGCCACCCTCTAGGATATTCCAGGCCACAACCGACCATATCTTTCAAACATTAAAGCACCCACATTCCCCTGTAGCCAATACAGTACTCTTTCCCAACTTTGCTTTCCTGTCCATCGCCTTTTGACTATTTAGGCGTCTCATTGACTTCCACCATTCGCCTCATTTATGAATTTCCCGCGCAACCCACTTCTATCGGCGTGGTTACAGTCGACCACATCTTCCATACATTAAAATAACCCCAAATTCCCCCCTGTATGAATTTATCTCCTCAATCGCCCGCCGCTTATTTTCGGGCACCGGTACGGTTCGCCGAAGGATCCACCAACGCCTTAGCTCAAGCATTTGGTCGTCAATAACGAAGTCCGTCGTGTCCCGAGCCCCGTCGCATGCCGCTGACATGGCATATCCCGTTAGTTCTCAACTGTAAGGTCCGCTAATTCAGGGCACTCAAACATGCAACTACTCACCTCAATCCCTAATGGAACATGTGGCCTCACTTCAAGAAATGACATTACAGTACTTTCCAAATAATAAATTACCCAAATTTTTCCCTCCTACCAGTTGAAATAAAATAGGAAAAAATTGATAGCAAAAAGCCCTATGTCGCGTGTAAAGCTGGTACTAAGTTCAATGCCGCTGTATGAGTCTTGGCACCCTCGGGTACCAGAGATTGTTTTCACACAAAACCCTCTCCAGTGCAGGCGCGGTTATCACGAATTTTCTGGCACCGGTAACCTCACAGTTACAACCGAAAAACGCACGCAATAGCCTTTCAAACCCCTTCCTTACAGGCCAAGTGCACGTCAAGTTTCACCGGTGCCAAACCTTTCTTTTTGTTCATCCGCGGCAGCCGTTGCCCAACGCTTTTCCAACGCATGCTATTTTCGGTACCAACAATTGCCGAAGGTGCTATAATTCAATACGCCAATTCCTGCTTAAAAGATTATCGCCTCTCGACACATTTCCTGTATCTAAAAGGCACCGGTGTGAAGCCACTACCAGATTCTCGACCTAGCCACTCTCTCAAGCTTTGTCATCACTCGTTCTACAATGCATCCAACAGACCTCTTCACTCTCTTCCGCCAGGAATCTGAATGCGGTTCCGGGTGTATTGCGGCTTGGAAGGGCGGCTTTGCAGCGATTCTGCTGGCTGAGGGTCTGCTATTCGGTCACCTTGTTTATTTGCTAAGGCTCACTGGAAAGCGTTTCAACACTATTGTCGACCTGGGACATGCGCTCTCTGCGGGTGTATTCCTGTCTGCCGGGTTGCTGCATGTCCTCCCAGAAGCTGTCGAACTGTTTGAGGGTGGTCATAGTCATGGGGATGAGGGGGAGGACGAGCATGACGAGCACGACGAGCACGACGAGCACGACGAGCACGACGAGCACGACGAGCACGACGACGAGGATCTCGAGCATTCAGAAAGGAATGAGGAAGACGAGGATCACCATGTCGATGAGGAGGAAGAAGAAGGAGGACTGGGTGGCCTTGTGTGGACATTCTTGATTGTGATGATTTCCTATTACGCCCTGTTTTTTGTGGAGCAAGTCCTGGTTCCGAAAGTGTTGGATTCCAGGTCTGCCAAGGACGCTGCGGCCAAGCAGTCAGATGACGTCGAAGAGGGAGCAGTGGAAGCACTGGAAGGAGAACAGAGCGAGGAGCTAGGAGGATTCAAGAGCAGAGCATTTGTAACTGGATTGATTGAAATTTTGGGGATCAGTGCACACTCATTGTTTGAATCTATGGCATTGGGGTTATCCACCTCGTTTGATACTGTGCTGAATATTTTCATTGCCACGGCTTCGCATCGCTGGGCTACGGCAGCGGCCATTGCATTCAAGCTGATCAGGAGTGTCAAATACCTCCCATTCTTGGTGTTGCTGTTGGTGTTTTCATCAATGATCCCGATTGGCATTGGGATTGGAGCCGGTTTGTCCTCGTTGTCGGATACGGTTCAGGCAGTGCTGTTCGCCATTAGCGCGGGTACTTTTGTGTACCTCGGGGCTTACGAAGGAATGGCCGAAGGGTTTGGACCGGGTAAGACGGGATTAGTTGGGAAGTTCTTGGCAGCTGCGGGTGGCGCCGCCATCATCGTGGTCATTACCGTGATATTGAAGGTGTTAGATATTCACGGATAGAGGGCGTAATGAGTTTCAGTTGGCACTTGTGTTGCACCCAGGGGCCAAGTTGCCTGCGTATAGAACGTAACGATTTTGTACAATTGAGCAAAGGTTTTTCGGACCCGGCACGATAGGTGCCAAAGAGGGCTTTGCATTTAAAGATACATACCGACGCTATTCAGTACTGCCAGTATCACTGCATCAGCTAGTCCACACATAAGAAAGATTTCTTTGATTTCTGCCACAAACGAGCGGGTTGAAGGACTGAATTTACCTTCATTTGATACCTAACTACCACCCACACCCCGGACCCCAGACAAGCATTGAACATCAAGATTTCCCGGTGTCGATTCAATACTACTGCCAAGTCCCATTTTCCATCCTTGCACGCCATACACCAGAACGAATTGCCCAGAAACACTCTATGTACACGGCGATCACTTCAAGCACTGCTAGCATGGCAGCGGACACGGTAATATTGGTGCTGACGGAAAAGAGAGCCGCTAGCTACCCGAGATGAGAGTTTCTGTAGGCGAATAAAGTGCTTAAGTAGAGGATAGCGGACAAAGGCGAGGAATGGTAGGGAAAGAAGAGTTATGGCTCTAGTAACCAATTTTAAAGAAGATGGCTCTTCCACCCCGATTACATGCTAGAGAGCTGATCGTGTATTGGGTTCGATGCTGATTCCCAATTTTCCTTTTCTCTTTTAAAGTAGCAAATTATTCAGCTTATGTTGACTTTGTTTTCAAACTAAAATCTCAATGAAGCTACTAAAAGCTCCGGGAAAAGGAGGTAAAGGCTTCATGTGGGCGCAGACAATTTGATGAAAGGTAGTTAATAGAAAATAATCAAATTTAGTCCTCACAATATTCGTCCTCTAGATTAGAACCTAAAATTTATCTGAAGACTTTAGCAGTACCTATGTATTCACGACAAATACCCGTCAACGGCCCATGATTACCTACGCCTCTCTGCACGAAATACAGCTTATCTTCTACCCTCCCACTGGATTCATGGTGGGGACCACTTGGTGCATATGATTCTTCCCTTCCCCTCTGATTTTATCCGTTCTGCCCTGCACCTCCTTATCTTCGGACTCATCGGATTCCTCTTCTATCATCTCGTAGACCATTTCCGGGGTCACAAACTCCTCGAAGAACTCCTCTATCTTACCTTCTTCCTCTTCCCAGTGCCCCTCCGCAGCGTCTTGTTCTTCGGTCTCTACTATATGACGAGCTGTAGACTCCATCAAGGGCCTTTTTGACTGGCGACAGAGGTTACCCTATAAACCGGTTGGGTCCGAAGGGGTTGGAGGGGAGAAGACCAAACGGGCGAGGCTGGATTTGGAAATGGGGAGACAAGGGGATATTCAGTACCTGTTAGTTACCAGGGGAGTCACAATTGTCGAGTATTTTTAGAGGTACGTAGATATGTTTTAGCCCACAATTGATGTGTTTAAAACTCAAAATCCCAGACCTGCTGAATCAAAATTGGCAAAAATAGTCTTGCAGTGGGAATTCATGAAAATAACTTTTAAAGAACAATTTACGGTGAAGATTACGAGTAGAAATCTTGATTATGGAAAAAGGATATCTAGTGTTGAGGAAAATTAAATAACTGGAGAAGGCGTAAAAGAATCACTTTGAAATAGGAAGAAAGTTGTACATAAAAAAGGAAACGATAAAAAGAAGAGAGTGCAAAGAAACAGAAATTTTATCGTGTAAAAGAAACAGAAGGATGTAGAGAGAAACACTAGGAGAAAGCATTTCTGCGTGTAAAGAGAATACATTCAGTTTATCCCTTGAAAGACACAATCTTATGCAAAACGCCAACAGCCGGTTGACGAGAGATGAAAAAGCTGGTCAACGTGGAAGATATAGACTGTTAATCCACAATGAGCTGAGATACGAAAGGAGCGGAAGTTTGGATTTGGAAGATATATCCGACCTAATCCCTATGTCTTTTAGGCAACCACAAACGACTCAAAAAGGTACTACCACTCAGTAGCAAGGGAGGAAAAATAAGCTGTCTAAAAATACATCTTAAGGCCAGTCATTAAGTGGACCGCATTGGATATGAAGGATGTTGCAGCGTGCCTAGATACATAGCCCCGTAAGATATTACCGTTCACAATCTGGCGCTTACTTTCATTTGATTTCCGGATACCAAAGAGCGTAACACAGGCGAAGTAAAGCTTTCAAGAAGTGATAATTATTGGCCTTATTATGGTAAAATTCCTTTCCGTCACATTGTCTCTGTTACACCGCTGTGTAAAAGAGACTTGTTTGCTTTTTATTTCAGTTCTCTATTACACATTGTTGTAACAGGGAAACTGCATCACCTTGAATGAATTTAAAAGCTGCGTGTGTGACCGGCTTCCGGTTTTATTTTTATTCAATGTTTTTATTTGACGCGGAGTCTGTCGTCACCGTTCTTTTACTTATTTATTTTCTAGAAAGAACTATTCTATAGTTAAGCCTCTATTTTATAAAACTTTATACTGCTTTAACACAAGTATAGAAGTTCTAAAGTAGATTTACAGTACTTTCTATAAAAAGAGGGGCTCATCTAGAGTCTTGTGGGAATTCAAGTACGCCCCATTGACCCTTGCTGAGTTTTCTGAAACCAACTGCCATCGTCTCCACTGCTCCTTTAGCAGTGCCCCGACTGCCTCCCTCTCTGTTGCACTGGTAGCATCGCTTTCGCCCGCTCCGCTGCCGTTTTGCCTTCGTCTTGCTATAGTTCGAAGTTGTTTTACTCGTGGACTCCTTTTTGCTCGTTATTAAATTTTGGAAATTTTTTGTTGTCAGTTTACTGTAAGCAAAATCGCATACACTGTACTTGTGGGATGGAGTGCCAAGAAAAGGAGAGTAATTGTGGGCTGGAGTGCCCGGTAAGTAAACCTCATTGTTCCACACAGGTCACGGTTACTAATTGGAGATATTAGTAGCCGGGAACGTGACGGTGCAGCAGAGGCTAATTTTCTCTCGTTCATTCTGCACAGGTAGCGTCCAGGCCTCACGGAGCTGCGTGATCCTGTGGAGAATACTTAGACTGGACATTTGGGCTTAACTCAGTTGCCTTAGTAAAACCGTGCTTCTGGCAAAGTCCCTATTTGAGGGTCCCTTGTCAGTGGTGCTTTGCAATCCTATTGAACTTGTTGGCTGTTAGCTAGTTTCTATCCGTCATAACACTGTCCTCATATGAGGCTCACTTTGTCCTCATATGAGGGCAGTTCCTGTTACATTTTAGAGAGATAAATGTTTCGGAAGCCCGAAATGTTTACTGCAAAAAAGGTTTTTTATATTAAATTACAGCAAAGTACTTCTTACCTTAAATGTACCCTCGTTTCTGAAACCCCCCAAGATAATACCAACTATACTTTATTCCAGAACGAAGTCGTTTTCACAACTTCTTGCGAAGAGCTGAAGTTCGTGAGGTAAAAATGTTCTAGCCCTAACAGCGGTCAACAATCTTGAAAAGCTTGGTTTGATCGGCCATCTACATTCGTGACCTACTGCGGAAGGACAAAAATTCCGCTGAGTTAAAACATTTGTATTGAAACAGAAGTGCTAAAAGTAGTCCTCATATGCGGAAGGTCCTATACACACTAGGTGCACCGACTGGGTCACAGGTTCAGGTAGCGCTTTAAAGGGTGGGCTTAGACTGGACTTGAACTAAGGCTCAAGTACGCAGAACAGGTACTATTTGGTTATTGGCCAGCTCAAGGTCGGCTTGAGAGGCTTTCCTATAGGGTAAGAACACCGATCGCGGTCTATATAGTGGACTGGTGGGAATATCTTGAACGGATTGCTGAGTCACACCGAAATGCAGGTGTAATTAGGGCTGCTGGTGAGTCACACTCTCCGCGGTTAGGGAACCGACCCGTCGTCCAGGGACGAATCCCTCGCAGATTTAAATTGAAAGTGCTTGTATTCAACTATTATAGGTCTTGGTGTAATGCTTTAAGTAAGGAGATTCTTTAACATGTCTATCTTCAAACAAAATAAGCCTGTGTTGTTCGATGGGACTCGAGAATCGTTAACGGTTCGGTCATGGTTGCATTCAGTCAAAAAGTACCTAAGGCTTATTCAAGTGGGTCAGAGCGAGGTTATCAGTACCCAGAATGACATTGACTTTGCTTCCACATTTACGAACGCTACCGCGGCAAACTGGTGTTACACACTGGTTTCTGAAAACATTGTCCAGCCGATGTGGGGAGCTCTCAAATTCTTAGTTGAAGCTGAGTTTGTTCCACAGGGTAGATTTATCATAGCTCGTGACAAGCTTACCAAGCTCCGCCAGAAATCAAGTATGGCTGCGTATCTCTCGGAGTTCAGGAATTTGGCTATCAGTGTTCCTGGTAAAAGTGAATCGGCAAAACTGGGGCGCTTCTGTGAAGGTCTTAAACCACATATTCTGCTGAAGGTCCGTAAGTGGATCCATCCAAGTTCGAAGCTGTTAGATCTATTGCTCTCAAGGTTGATGGAGCATTTTACGGAGCAATTGCCTTCACTGACAGAGGGTAATTTTCAAACGATAGAAATGCTTCAGTCCCTATGCCAATGGAAACAGGTAACCTGGAACGTAATCCCAATGGGCAGTGTCAGAAAGGCTTTATGAAGAGCCTATAATTTACGTGCCATAAAGTCGGATGTAGACCTTGGAATCACAAAAAAGGAAACTTGAATAGAGGTAACAGGGGTGATAATCGCATAATGGCGAACAAAACGCAGGCAGGACACGGTAGTTCTTTTAATGGCTTTAAATCGAAAAACAAGTTGGTCAATTAGACTTAGTGAAAACTCAGGTGAGATCAATAGTGAGTGTGAACAGATGTCCCAATGAGCAGAGTGAAACTGTTGTGGACATCACCGAAGCTACATTCTCAGAGGACAGGGAAAAGTGGAAAACCTCCGAAGCGGAGTCTAATGGAATCAAGTCTAGTCATCATGACAGAATCCCCGATGATGGACCTATACCAGTGGAGCTTTTGCTAGTGCTTGATTATAGACTGCATGGAAAAGCAATTAAAGTTCTAAAGGATGATGAATGCAATACAAACTTTGTTTCAACTGAGTTCCTGAAGATACATAATAACTTTTTTTGGACTCGGCGTAGCCGATTCATTGTTTGCCATTCACAGAAGGGGATTACGTAAGAGGCATATGAAATCATTGTCAACGGAACTATACGATTAGGTGATCATACCTACACTTCTAACTGGGCTATCTCCCAGACTAGGTATGACCTTCTGTTGGGAATATCATGGAATGTTGCCCACAATCCAAATTTTGATTAAGAACGACGGATTGTGATTTTGAAAGATGTCTCTATTCCAGTGATTGATTCCGATGCTGAAAAACGTGTTGATGTCTCCAATTTAGGAAGTAAGAAATTTAGACGGATACTGAGGAATCGAAGTGACTTCGAAGTATTCGGATTACTTAAACTTCACAAATTGAGAGGAATGAAAAATTATGAGTTCAATAGAAAACTAAAAAGCTTACTGGAAAATTATAAAGAGGTCTTTCGTGAGGATTTGCCAAATAAGCTCCCTCTGATTCAATCAGTGGACCATGAGATCCAAGTGGAGGAAGGAGCAAAGGCACCTCATTGACCTCTGTTCCAGTTGTCCTCATCTGATCTCACAGTAGCAAAAGGGTACGTCGAGACTCTTTTGAGGGAAGGGAAGATAAGATACAGCAAATAACCTTATGGAGCACCTCTGTGAAAGAAAAGAATAGAAAGTTTAGAGTTGTTTTCGATTGCCGTGCTTTAAATCGCATCACAAAAAGGAACAATGCTACATTAATTCGTTCCGATGAAATGTTCGATCGGCTTGGAAATTCGAGATTTTTCTCCAAGCTTGATCTAAAATCATAATTTCATCAGATGAGGATGGAAGCAGAAGAAATCGTAAACAATGCTTTCAATACAAAACATGGGCAATTCGAATATCTTTTTATGCCTATGGGACTTTTCAATGCTCCTGCTACGTTCTAAACGCTAATGAGCCAGATCTTCCACGACTGCATAGATGTATTCTAATTTTTTTACATGGATGAACTTCTAATATTCAGCAAGAACAAGGAAGAACATTAAGACCATCTGTAAATTGTACTGAAGCGACTCAAGGAACATGAGCTGTACATATTCCAAAAGAAATGCTCTTTCTTTCAGAATGAGCTTGCGTTCCTGGGCTTAGTTTTCGGGAAGGACGGTATTCGTGTCAATCCTGACAAGGTCGAAGTCTTACAGACTTGTCCAAAACCTATTTTTTTTGACGAAGTCGAGAAGTTTCCTTGGTCTAATACAATTTTCCGTAGGTTCATACCAAAGTTCTCCGAAATTTCTGCACCTCTAACGGATCTGACTAAAAAGGATTGAGGAATGTGGAAATGTGATCAACAGTGTGATGAAGCTTTCAAGAAGCTAAAGGAAGCAATGACACTGGCTCCATTCTTAGTGGCTTTTGATTGGAAAAAGTCATTTCGTGGTCATGTAGATGCTTCACAGCTTGCTTTTGGTGGAACTATAACACATTTATATGGAAACGGAAGGGATCTTGTAAGTCTTTCTATTCAAAAAAGCTTTTTCCCACTAAGTCGGACTACACTGCAAATGACAGAGAGCTTCTGGTTTTGATTAATCTTCTTAGAAGATTCAGGTGCTATCTTGAAGGCCCCGAATTTGAGATTCTCACTGAAACTTAGGTTTTTAAGAGCTTCTTCGCAAAACCGAAGCTGAGTAGTGAAAAAGTACATTGAGAAACTCTCTTTAGCTTCGGAATCATTCCAATCAAACTCAAGCCCGGAAAAATTCACGTCTTGGGAGGCGCATTATCACAAGATCCTATTGTTATGAGAGGAGATCATGACGTCTCAGTGAATGACGTTGAAGTTCCCTACCATGCTATAGATCAGATCATTCCTCGGGATAATGGCTACCAGTTCTACGGTCCAGTGGTAAAAGATATGGAAGGGTAATGGCCAGAGAATGGGGTTCAAAGGCATAAACTTGGGAAATTTCTGCCAATGCTCCGAAAGGAGGATTCCTGGCTGTTTTGCAATGGAAATTTGTGTGTGACGCGAAGGTCAGTGTCGATTATTTTGCAAATTGCTCAAGACTCCAAAGTCGGTGGACATTTGAAATTTGCAAAGACACTGTCCAGATTAGAAAACTTCCATTGTAAACATAAAAGCCAGGGTGTTCGAAATTACTGCGAAGGATATCTTGCTTTTGAGCAGTATAAGGACTCTAATCAAAAGAAGATGACGGATCCAATGTCGCTGGAAATGCCATGAACGCATATAGGGATCATCAGGCACAGAATTCCTTTTGAGGCTACCCATGGCAAAGAGCGGTTATGATTAAATTACGACTTGGGTTAATAGACTTACTCCTCGAGTCCATTTTCTGAAATCAAAAACGTCTGGTCCTGCTGAAGACACAGCTAGGGAGTACTTTTCGAACATCTTTAAGAATCACAAATTTCCGGACTATTTGACCCCGTACAGGTATATCAAGTTCGTTTCACAGTTTGGGAAGACTCTGATGAACCTTTTTGGTGTGAAACTAAGCATTTCTAATAGCAGACCCCCACAAACCGATGGTGCTCCCTAAATTATAAATAGTGTGGTCGAGAAATATCTTCTTTGTTATTGGTCGTATCATCAGGATGACTGGGGCAAACTTCTACCTTCTGCAAAATTTGCATACTACTCGGCTGTCAGCGATGATCTGGGTATTGCGCCGTTTGAGATGGACCTTGGATGAATACCTAAATCGCCGTTAGACTTTTTATCTAGCAGCAGCATACCTCCTCATAGTCTGGAAGAATCTCTTGCAAAGCCCAAGGTTTCCCTTGACGACGCGAAATATGTCTACAAAATGGCAAAATCCCCTGCAAGCTGTTTACGATTCGAGGCGGTACAAGGTTCCAGATTATAAGGTCCGCTAAAAGCTATGGATCAATCGTTCATTGCTTACAGATGTTTATCCTAGTTCACAGGATCCGAAAAAGCTTGGTGCCCGAAGTTTGGAGCCATTTTTGGTAACGGAGCTCATTGGTAAGAATTCTGTTCGAGTGGATCCCTCCGCTCACTTTAAGATCCATCCAGTCATTCATATCATAAACAGAACGCCACAATTGAAGCAGCCAGATGACAGTTCTGTACCGATTGCCCCTGTTCCTGAACCGCTTCAATTGGCTACTGGAACAGAGCAAGATGCTAAGGCAATTTTAGCTCAGAAGGAAGTTGAACGGGGATACAAGTTACCATGTTCAATGCGTAGTATCCCACGTTATGATGCGAAATGGTACCAAAGAGAGACTTTTTATATGATATGGAAGATGGATCTGTCATGGTAAGTGAGGCTTTTCAGCAGTATATTCGGAAACACAATATATTGCCACAGTACCGTTGAAGAGGACGTCAATAGCTCAGGAGAGGGAATAATGTAACAATGTCTCCGTTACACCGTTGTGTAATGTCGTGTAACTAAAGAAAAATATATATGAGCTGATATCCAATTAATAAGATATAATTTTGAAACAAACAAAATCAAGAAAATGCTTTGGATACCTGGCTCAAGTAATCCATCCGACCCGTTGACAAAAGGACAGTCCTGTATCTGACACACTGAATCTCCTTCTATTTGGTGGATTTATACCTATGGATATGAGCAATACTTTATCTCGTGATTCATTTCAGTCAACAGGATAATAATTTATACTATTCATATTTTCAAAAGGGAAGTGGTATGAAAATTGGAAAATATTTTTAGAAGTATTGGAAAACTATTTAATTTGTTTTCCATATCGAATACAGTCACGCAAAATTTTGGAACAATATTTAATCAGCGGTCAACAATTTTTATTTCCTAGCCCCCCTCTCGCGCCATGTGGTCTGTCCATAGACGTGTCCAGGTTTCTGTGACTATGATTTTTGCTCATTCATTATCTGTAGTTTACACTGACTGACCGAATAGAATTCGGCAGCAGAGAAAGCGGACGAGGTGGAAGCAAATTCATATGACTTCTAATCTTTGCATCAGTCGCAGTAAAACAACCCCATTAAATGTGTCACTGATACTTGACATTAAAAACCCCATTGAACCCCATTAAATCCGGATGAGATGGAGGTTAGGGCATAAGGTTTTTTTTGAAAAAAACGTTTTTATAATTATTAGTGAAATGCGATCATTTAGAGATGCTAGGGTACCCGGAGATACCAAACTTACTTCTGTGACACTATACAAGTGTCATTTCATGACACTATATAAGTATCGATTCAATTTTAGCCCGTGACTTGAGCGTTGAGGGTACTTCTATATATTTACCTTGAAAATATCTTCCCTCTTATCAATCTCGTCCACATAATTTACTTGAACGCAACTCGTGGTACTT
This sequence comes from Kappaphycus alvarezii, assembly GCA_002205965.3. Lineage (NCBI taxonomy): Eukaryota > Rhodophyta > Florideophyceae > Gigartinales > Solieriaceae > Kappaphycus > Kappaphycus alvarezii. The sequence goes on along the minus strand of NADL03000660.1, from coordinate 56,083 downwards.
ACTATGTTTTTGAGACTTTAGAGTTAACTAAAAAGTATATTTACGCCGAATAAAACGCTTGTTCTACAAAAGAGCAAACAAGTCGGGAAATGACTTCAAGTGCAGACCCAAGTAATTTAGAGGTTGAAATTCAAGTTCTACCCTTCGGAACATTTCTTTAACGCTAGTCCTTCAGCACAAGTAGTAGACCCTGCCCCTTCTCTATTTACTTGTAACTTCTTTGCCCCCCCCCCGTCCTTATTCACCTCCCCTCGTTCCCGCAACCATACTTTGGTGGTACTCTTGTCGCTTGTAACGCCTCGTTCTTTAGACAATTGGCTCTGAGAATATCATCCTTTGGAGATTTATCCCTGAGAGTACTCACAGCCACGTTCCTGGTAATGAAAATAAGCATGTATTATGAGTTCGGGTGGCAACCGCGTAGATTAGATATTGGAACAGGCATAAGTCTACCTCTGGCGGAAGTTGCAAGGAGAACTTGGTGCTTCCCGTGTTTTGCAGTGCTTGTCGCTTTGACGGATGTCAATAGGTTGAAAGCACGCACTCTTCTATTCGAGGGTGCTCGGGGTTCCCAAAGGTGATTTCGGAGAAGTCAATAACCTCTGCGCTCCCTGTTGCCCAATTATCGGGGCTGTTGCTTGAGGCCTTCTCGATGCTCGACGGTCGGCTGACGAGCAGCTTTTGCAAGATCTCCAGCCAAAAGGGTTACCAGACGATCATGGCTGGTGATTCATTGTCCCACGAGGAGGCATTGAATTTGGTCGAAATGTCAATGTTTCCCAGCAATTTGTTCATGGACAATTACTGCCGAGAGAGAATATCAAGGCTTGGCAGTAATACTTTGGCCACACCGAGAACTACTGTGGGTTATTGTTTGTATGTCGTCCGGGGCATATGGCGGGGTACACCCATCCCTTGGCACCAGGAAGGGCAATACTGGCGGGGAACATTTGTCTTCTGTTGTCGCCGAGAGTTTTCTCTCCTTGCACTTTTTTATAGCGGTTGTCTGGAAAACCATGGGATAGACCGGATATATCTTCCAAGAGTAAAACACCCAAACCTTTTTCCAGTGGAGGTACGGACTTCTTTGACGTGACGTTTGTCAACCCGCTGGCGCCTTCCAACAGGAGAGCCCAAACGTTTAATCCGCTCACCTCTCTCAATGCGGCCGCCTCCGCGAAGCATAGGAGATATGATTCTTTTATTGCAACCTCCGTGAGAAGTAGGCTCGTGCCTATTCCCATATCTACTCTCGGAGGGTGGCACCCGGACGCATATAGGGTGTTAACCGACGTCGCGCGGAACGTGGCCGTTAGGGCGATGGAGGCATATGGTAAGGTCCGTGCGGTACTCACTCAGAGACACGCTGCCGCGGCCGTAATGTCCAACGCAGCCTGTCTGCTGGGGGCCTTGAGCCAGCTTTTTAGAGTAATTTAAGAGGTATTACTCGGCACCCTGTAGGATATTCCGGGCCACAACCGACCATATTTTTCAAATATTAAATCACCCCACATTTACCCAAACCTTTTACCCTTTTTTATAGGGTCGTAAATATATTGAGTCGATTGTGGTTGTCTGGAAAACCATGGGATGGATCGGATCTATCTTCCAAGAGTAAAACACCCAAACACAGCCAGCGATGTCCAATGCGGCGTGCCTGTTGGCTGGCCTCCAGACAGTTTTCTATCGTTTTGACGGCTTCCCGCCAATCATTTACATTGTAAGCTTTTGCCAATATCACGACATCCCTCAGCGAACGTGTGTGTGTAATCTTTACGGGATGTGGAAAAAGCATGTGGGAGAACATGCTGAGGGGATTACAGAGAAACTAGCATGCGAAGGGGGATGAGAGAGAAACTAATCGGAAATGCATCTGGTAAGAACTTGACGAGCTTGCAACCCATGCAAGCAGAACACAAAGGGCGTGATTAGGAGGTGCAGCTCCCATTGGGGAGTGGTGCCTCGACGGGCAGCAGCGAACGTAGAAAGGCGCCGGAAGAAAGTCGCACCGTCGGCCCTAAGGGCACCGAACACATCAATACCAACAGGAAGAAGCCATATATCGCTCGTGTGGCAGACTAGACCGTAGTGCGTGTGTTTCGCACGTTCAGCCATTGAGGCAGCTGCGCCGCCAGATAGGGCACACACAGAGAACAGCTGACCTCATTTTTCGTGGATTAAAAACACCCCAAATTTCCCCTAAACCTTTCCCCTTTTTTATAGACTGCATCGGTTAGTTTCTTTTGCGGTGGTATTTGGATTGAGCAAAATAGGGTAAAGGCATTATCCTTGATGGCAAGCAGGAGCGCGATCAATTCCTGTAGGCCTCTGCGGCGTCTCGGTATGTCCTAAAGTCCTTAATTGACGCTGCCAGAATTGCGCTGCACAGTTTTTTAGTGGCCGAAATGGAGGAAAGGAAGGCAGCAGCTGCAGTAGTTGTCGCAGAGGTAAGCCCTATCTGAAGGGGTGGTTTCTTGACATCGATGGGTTTCACCGGGAGCTGGAGCTCTCGAAAAACGTCAGGATGGAGTACACTCCCATCCTTTGTTCGGACACAACGCTCCATCATGCCGTCGAACTTTCTCGGCGCCTTCTGTGTTGCACGACGGCGGCAGTAGGAGTAGCAAATAACCAATCTTGCAAACCCCGAAGCAATTTCGTAGTAGCTGGAAAGCTACTTGATATCTCAAGATCAACGATAGTGTCGGAGAACGGCTTAAATGAACGCACGTGTGCCGTAAAGGAGCGCTTCGTGATTTCGTTGGAACCAATGGGGGCGTTCAGGACAAAAAGTACCCTCGCTGTATTCCTTCTTAAATTGTACCGGGTACTGGCGTCTAATAGGTTCCGGTGGTGTCGTAGGCCTCCAAACAGGGCATTTTGCAGGCGCAAGGTGTAGACCCCTGCCCGTTGCATCGAGTGACGTTATGATTTCCACTATTTTGAGCAGTTGCTCATGCCTTGCAATTATGTAACCGTCGTCGTGATACCAGATTTGAAGCAGTAGGGTTGCAACGCTCCGTCCTTCTTGTCCGTCTGACCTACGGAGCTCCTCGGATTTCAGGATGAGAGGGTGTATACTAGATCAAACAGAAGGCCCCACAGATTGTCCCCATGTTGTGTGCCGGAGATGCTTCGCATGATGTGAGGGCCAACCAACAGAAATGCAGGTTCATCCCCTTAGCAGTACGAAACCCAAGGAAACAATCCCGGAAGCTACTAAGGATCCTTAACTGCTTTTAAAAAATCACCGCTTTTGCAAGGATGTTGGCATTACCGCTCTACTCGAACACCCCCTTCCATCTAGCCCCACCCCTGCTTCTTCGCCTTCGGCGCTTCGTGTTGACGTTTACTTTCCAGGGGTTTACGGCCTCGATCACCGCGATCTAGCCTTGGATGTTACTGTCGCCCATCCCCTCGTCCATTCCCGAGTCCACCAGGGCACTCTGTGCGGAGCCGCCGCAGCAGCCCACGCCGAACGGTCCAAACATTCACACTTCGGGGATGTTTGCCGTTCCTCCGATATCCTGCTTATTCAAATCTTCATCGACATCTATGGTGCCCTCGGCCCCAAAGGCGTGCAGTTTCACGATGTCGCTTCCCGTTTCACCTTTTGCCTGCACGGCATGCAAGCCCGTCAGGTCCTCTCCCGTCCTCTTTCTGATTCGTTTTTATCCTACTCCTCCCCGGCGCCTCTGAGTGCTTATTCCCATCGCCGTAAAGATGTCCCACCCCTCAAAAAAGTAGAACGACTGCAGAGATAAAATGCATTCTTCATTACTGTGGATGCAGTGATATTGTACAGTACAGCCCAGTATAGCATCAGTACATAGTATTTTACATGTACTGTATCTTTATCTACAAAGCCCTCTTTGGCACCTATCATGCCGCGTCCGAAAAACTTTGTTCAATTGTACAAAATCGTTACGTTCTATACGCGTGATGGTAAATCTTTATTGGTTGTACAATGTCGCACAGAAGCGTGCGGAGGGTATTCATAAATTAACTACGGATGCGGGCGGCGGGTAGAAACCTGTCGCTCCTGCATTATTTGCAGGAGCGACAGGTTTCTAGTTTCTGGACTAAATGCAAAACGGGTAACGAAGTCGCGGAGCTCCTGTTGAGGGGAGGAACCGCGACGGGAAGCAGTGAAGGAAGCAAGGCGGCGGAAAAAACCCTTGCCGTCGTCGCCCAAGGCGCCATAGATATCAATCCCGACAGGGGAGAGGAGGATATCGTTTTGGTTGCAGTAAGTGCCGTAATGACGATGTTTCTCGCGCTCTGCGAGTGTTGCGGCAGCGCCTGCGGTAACCGTACTTGGCGAAATGTGGCGGCGTGCGGAGGGGTGGGCAACAGTAACGTCGACGGCGATATCGGTACTGTGAAGCCCGTATGCAGCGGGTATGTAAATGTCCATTCGTAGCGCGGGGGACTCCGAATGCCCAGATGGGTTGGGAACCTGGTAGAGGAGCGGATGTTCGACGAGGGCGACGATTCCAACTTCCTTGCAGTAGCGGGCAAGAACGTTGCGGAGGATGTGATGACGAAGAGTCATTCCGTCTTCGTATTTGCAGGTCAACGCGTGTTGACCACTTGGATCTAAGACGGGTGCGATGTCGGCCGAGCGGCGGGAGCAGACCGGACAGCGAGTAGATCTAGGGAATAGCGCGATGCCGAGACGTAGAGCCAGAGCGACTTTCCACGTAGAAGAGGACATGTACTTACCGCGGTGGGGGTGAGGAAGCGAAGAGAAAACAGACGAGGCGGAGGACGTGCGCACGGAGAGGAGCCGTGCTCGGTCGTGGGCTGCCGCGGACGTGAACAACCTATCGGACTTCGATAGCATGAGTTCAGCTGTGATCGCAGACTGGAGCCTTTCGCCGGGGACCGGCGATGAACAACGCCCGAAAAAAGCCGTAGCTGTAAGCGACGAAGACAGCTTCGGGTGGCGGGAGGATAAGAGCGAGATGGCGGACCGAGGGATCTCTTCCAAGTGGCGGTCGTGGGAAAGAGTGAGCAGGTCGGAGATAAGTCCAAAAGAATCAATTACAGATGCTGCGTAGGCAGCCTCGGTAATGTCTAAAGTTTGCAGGAGACCTAGACCGCCCATGGAGAAGAGGAGAGAGGCTTGGAGCCAGGCTCGCTCTGGACAGGGCAGCTGCAATTGGTGGAACGCTTCCCTTTGCTTCTGATCGAAGCTAGCGGCGAGTACCGCAGATTGAGTGGAGGGAAGCGTACGTAGCAAGTGCATGACCTTGGAGGCTTTCGCGCAGAAGCGGTGTAAGTGGAAAGCCAATTGAGCATCATCCAAGTCTCGAAGGGATTGAAAGATGCGGTCAACTGCGTTTTGGCGTCCTGCGAAAAATTGGGAAACAAAAAGGTCCGAGCCAATCGGGGATCCCAGCACGATGAAACCAGGGGGGTTTGAAAAGGGGCAAGGAAGTGCGAAAGGGGAGTGGGAAGGGGAGAAGCCGTAAACTTGGGTCTTGGCAAGGTTGAGCTGGAACCCTACTGGACCTCCTTCAAGCTGGATGAAACGGATGGCGGCAGCGGCTTGGGACCGAGGAAGAACAATGTTACCGTCATCTGCGTACCAAGCGTTCAGGGCAGGTGAGAACTCCTCCTGTAACGATAGCAAGAGAGGATGGAGAGCTAGGACAAAGAGCAAGGGACCGAGGGGATCACCTTGCTGGGTGCCCTCTGAACTACGGACATAGTAGGGTCCGTAAGCAAGCTCTGTAGGAGCATCGTAACAAGAGTGTACCCACCATGCGAGGCCTGGGGCATGTGTCTGTACGGCTTCCAGAATGCGCTGGCGGGAGATGCAATTGAAAGCGTTGCGAGCATCGATCTGGACCAAGACGTGATCGTAGAACTCGGATCTCTGGGAAAGACGACGCACAGAATGAATTATTGCATCGGTGTCGTTCTTGACGCCTACCCCGACCTGATGGGGCAGAAGGTAGGAGTGGATAGCGGGGGTGGCTTTGTGTGCCGCGAGCCCAAAAATTAGGCGTCGGTAGAGAAGCCCAACCGCGATCGGACGGATTCCCCCGTTTGGCTTCGGCAGCGCAGTAAGAAGGCCCCGGCAGAAATACGGGCGGCACGCGGCCGGTAGATCGCCGTTCAAACAGAGGTTGAGGAACTTTGTCAGGGCATGTAGGCAATCCCTCCCGGGCCTGACCCCACCTGCCGGGCGAAGCAGCATTCGCAGGAACACTGGGGATAGACCATCGGCCCCAGGAGCAGTTGAAGGATCCAGGCCGTGAATGGCACGGCGGACATCCGAGACCGAGAACTTTAGCGCCGGAGGCAAACCGTGAGGGGGCATGGGAGTGATTGGAATGGGGTGCGGGGGATGACGTGTAGCCAAGAATTGAAAGGTAGCTTCGCTGGGGGGGAGTGGGGGATCGACTTAGAGAAGGGCTGCTGTGGCCCGGGAAGGGCTACCCCGGGAGAGGAAGCGGCGGCATCTGCGAAGGGCCGTGTCAGGGCGGGCGGGGGTGGGAGGGATGGAATCGGAGAGGGGAGGGCGGAGATGAACAACGAGGAGGCCTCGTCGAAGAGGTTGATAGGGTAAATCGTCGGGAGAAAAGACATTCAGAACCAACTACCCCAAGGAGGTGTTAGAAGCGACAAAAGTGTTACCGTGCTATAGTTGAACGAACAAAAAGGAGTGTATATGGAAGAGAGTTGAGAGGGCTACAAGCAAGTATGAAAGGGGCAGGGTCTACCACTGATGCTCTGTGAGCAGCGTAGGAAAACTGTTTCTTGGGTCTGAAGTTGACTCTCAACTTCCTACTACTCGGGACTTGACTTGAAATTGTCTGCCAACTTGCTTGACCTCTCCATGAGGAAGCAGTCTACTCAGCTTATATAGACTTTCGGCTACCCCGCAAGTCCGAACAAAACTACAGAAGATACCAGGAAATGCATAAAAACACTTTGTGTGGATGATCTACTCTAAACAAAAGATATTTAAGAAACGAACAATCGATCTGGTCCTCTTATTTCTCATCCTCTAGATCATACCCAAACAACTCCTCCAAAATATCCATGCTGCCCAACAGTCCCTACAAATATCCGCGAACGGCGCATAACTCTCTATTTCCTCCTGGGAGATATCTAAACCAGTATAGATGCCCCCATCCTGTTCCAGCTTCAGGACCACTTGGACCATACTGTCCAGCCCCGGCCCCACCATTCCAACAATTTCCATGTCTCCCTCCCCCTCATCCTCGTCGTCCCCTTCTTCAACCTCCTCTTCAAACTCCTCTTCATCCTGTTTATCCTCCTTGTCATCCTCATCGTCAATCCCATTCTCATAGAGCAATTACGGGGCTGCTCACTCCTCGAAAGTCTCCACAACTCCCTCCTCGACTTCCCACTCCTTTCCCTCACCATCTTCCTCCACCTCATCCTCGACGAACAAGCAATGCAGGAACTCGATCACCTTCTCCTTGTTTTGTCGGCGTAGGTAGTCATCAAGGTCAGTAGGTCCAAAATGGAGTAGGGGAATGGCGTTTAGGGGGCGAGGGTGGCGATTAAATGGAAATGACTTTGGAGGGGTATAGGTTGTCCATTTTGGTGGGCTTTTGGGACTGGTAGTCAATTGAGGGTGTTTTGAATAGGTAGGGGGAGAAGAGTGGCGAGTGAAATGATCGGGGAAGTTTGAAACTTGGAATAAAAGGGTTTAAATAGGCTCCCGAGGGCGCACTCTATAGAATTGGAATAGGTAAAATAAATCTACAAGGGAATTTGTACTATTGCATCTGCGCCCTCTTTCTCAAAAAAATGAATTTGGAGGAGGAGGTAAGCGAAAAGGGAAAAAAAACTTGATTCGGGGTCGATTTAGAGGGGTAGGTACAGTATAGAAATATCTAGATAAAATGAAAGTGAATTTGGAGAGGAACGCGGTAAGGATAAGCAAGGGTCAGGGAGGGCAAGAAAGGACCAGAACTGCAAGCAATTTTGGACAGAGGGAGGGAGTACAGTAGATTAAAAGTCGGTAGATGACGGCGAAAAAAGAAATTCGTTCCGATCAGCGCGCGCCTAACACTTCCCCTGTTTCTGATCGAAGCTGGCGGCGAGTACCGTGGGTTGAGTGGGGGGAAGCGTACGTAGCAAGTACATGACCTTGGAAACATTCGCATAGAAGCGGTGTAAGTGGAAAGCCAATTGAGCATCGTCTAAATCTCGAAGGGATAGGAAAGTACGGTCAATGGCAGTTTGACGCCTTGCGAAGAACTGAGAAACAAACGAGTCCGAGCCAATCGGAGATCCCATTAGCTGAAACCAGGGGGGGTAAAAATGGGACAGTGAAATGACAAAGGGGGTAGGAAGGTGAGAAGCAGTAAACTTGGGTCTTGGCAAAGTTGACCTGGAACCCGAGTGGAACACCTTCGAGCTAGGTGAAACGGATAGCGGCGGTGGCTTGGGAACGAGGGAGGAAAATTATACCGTTATCTTCATACCAAGCAATAAGGGCAGTTGAGAACTTCTCCTGTAACGAGAGCAAGAGAAGATGTAGAGCCAGGGCAAGGAGCAAAGGACCGAGCAGATCACCTTTCTGAGTGCCCTCTGAACTACGGTTATAGTACGGTCCGAAAGCAAGCTCTGTAGGAGCATTGTAACAAGAGTTTACCCACCGTGCAAGGCCTGGGGTATACGTCTGTACGCCTTCAAGAATGCGCTGGTGGGAAATGCAATTGAAAGCGTTGCGAGCGTCAATCTGGACCAACAATTGTTCGTGGAACTCAGGGCTCCAGGAAAGACGACACATGGAATGAATTATTTGGAACGAGGATCGGGGATGGGGAGGAGTCAAGGATTAAAAGGTAGCTTCGCCAGGGGAAGGTTGGGGATCAACTTGGAAAATGGCTGCCGTGGCCCGGGAAGGGCTACCCCGGCAGAGGAAACGGCGGCATATGCGAAGGGCCGTGTCGGGGCTGGCGAGGGTGGGAGGGGATGGAATCGGAGAGGGGAGGGCGTAGGTGGACAAAGGGGTAGCCTTGTCGAAGAGGTCATCATAGATGCGGCTGGAAACCATGCGGATGCGGCCAACAAGGCTGGAGCAATTTTCACGGCTGAGGCAGCCGAGAGCGCGGAAGCGGTTGTCCCGGAAAACTAGGTTCGGGATGGCAAGAATTCCAGGAGGGCTCAAGTCCTGTGCGCTGGCGAGGGAGCGGATATAAAACAAAGGTTGAACGCATTTTTTAGGTCTACGGTAAGTAGTGCGTGTTCTGCCCTCTCTGCGAGCGTTTCCTCCCCCATTACTGTGTCGGCACGCCTTTTTGAGTAGATCGGGTATATCTTCCAAGAATAAAACACCCAAGCCTTCCCTCCTTTTTGATTCGTTTGCTGTTATCTGGAAAACTTTAGGATAGTGTTATGCTATAAAATGGAGGTATTATCTTTACGCGCAGAATGTCACTCCATTTTACGTTTCTGTCCTCATTCTCTTTCCCTTTGTTTCTACCTTTACTTTCTTTTTCTTTTCTTCACGAATTTTACATTTCTTTACACTCTTTCCTTTTTCTCACTTCTCTTTTTAGGAGTGCTTAACTTCCCCTTTGTTGGTAATTCTTCTACTGCTCTCCAATTATTTGATATTCGTCGCCCCTAGATATCTTTTTCCTTAATCAACATTTCTACCCATGATTTTTGCCATATTATCACCCTTTTTAAGACAGATTTCACTAAATCCCGCTACAGGACCATTTTTCGCCTACTTCTTTGATTAAGTAGGCCTGTAAATCTGAGCCTTTTGGCATTAATTAAACACGTCGGTCGCCGCCTAAAATTATTTTCGTCCCTAAAACAAAAGCTCGACAATTAACACCCTCTCCTTAGCAGCCATCATGCACCGACTAACTCCTTCTCGCCCTATGGCCAAAAACTGTCATCCTCTTCCCATCACTGTCTCTCCTTTGTTACCTTTTGGCCCAAAAGACGTCGAGGACTACCTCCGCCGCCAAAGCAGGAAACGCCTGACGGAGCTCGTCGCTCGTCACCGGTGGAGATCGAAGCACAAGAATCCGTAGGGAAGATTCTGGGGCGGAGGATGATAAAGCAGGGGAGTATTTCTAGGATTGGGTGGTCCCCGAGCTGGTGTACGGGATGGAAAAAGGGGAGGCCGAGGACGAATCCGGAAAGTAGGAAGAAGAAGAGGAGACAGATGGGGAAAATGAGGAAAATGAGGAGTCCGCATACGACGAAGGGGGCCTCGGACCGGGCCAAATAGGAGGAGAACGAGTGAAATGAGTTGACCAGTTGTTCCCGACCGTGGACCCAGTAGGGATAGATTCAGGTGAACTGTATTATTTACAGGAAGGGGCGGAAAATTGTGGACCATCCGCAGGTATATTTGGGGAGTACATGGACTCTTATGATACCTTAAGGGAAGTGGTAGGTTCTGATCTAGAGAATGAAGACTTTTGGGAGCACATCCATTTAGCTTTAACAAGTATCTATTGTCAAACTCTTTTTGTGCCCACATGAAGCCTTTTCCTACTTTTTCTGGTGCTTGTAGTAATTTTATCGATATTTTAGTTTGGTAAAATGTCTATAAAAGCTAAGTAAATTGCTTCTGCCATGAGACGGAAAGCAAGTTGGCAGACAACTACAGGTTCCTTCCCGAGAATTTAGGAATTGAGAGTCAACAGCAGACCCAAGAACCTTTTTATATGCAAGTCGCAGAGCACAGGTAAAACAGACAGCCTCTTTAGGATTGACAATTAGAGAAGTCACTCAGCTTTCACGCCAACTCTTCTACGTCGCCCTTTAACGTCTACTGTAGCACTCTAGTTGCTCGCAAAGACTCTCACCTCGGGGAGTTAGTGGTTCCCTTTCCATCAGCGCCATTTTCACCCTTTGAGTATATTTATTTACACGGTAAAAAACTAAAACTTTCCCTCCGAGCGCTTGGATCATCCATTTCATACTATTCAAGAGAGAGAGACTTTTACTGACGCAAGAATATATCAATACTACAGAACTACGGATCAGGACGGTATAGGTTCCTGCGATTATTGCAATCGCAGTATGTTGTTTGACCAAGGAACTGAGGATGAGTGACAGGCGTTGACGTTCAGCAACAAGGCTTGTCCCTTTCCGGGAGACGATGTACTAGGAAATGCGATGCAACCCAGCCTCTGTCTAGGGCCGACAGAGCCGTAGATATCGAAGACCATCGGGTAGAAATCCATATCAAGATCGTCGCAAAGGGTGCGATACATGTAGTTCTTGGTAGGGTTAGCTTTAGGAAGGATATCAGTGGCATCGATGACTGCGGAAGGAATTTAGGGCGCGGAACCAAGGCTGATCACAGTCACTTCATATCCCTGTGAGCGGGTAGCGAGCTGAAGGTCGTCAATGAAGAGATCGAGGCAACGACGAAGGCAAAAAGAGAGAGCGGCATCCTGGGGAAGTTCCCATTCTCAAATTGGGCGGAGGACGATGGAGAAAGTTGTGAGCTCAAAAGAAAAGACGATAGCGAAACAGACTGTGACAGCGAACGGGGCTATCATGTGTTGATACACAGGAGCAGACACTAGTATGATGGCCGAATATGTTAAGGACCGGCGCCACGGGATGGTGGAAGCCCAGGCAAAAGGAGCAGCATTAACGTGACGTTAGAGAGTACAATTGAGTGCGACCTCTCTGCGACTGTCTGAGCTAAGGGTTCGGAATGTGGTTAATGGGGCTATCTTTTGATATCATTCAAAAGGGTAATTTCGGTATGAAGAAAGACTTGGTTTATTGTTGTCCTGTTCTCAGTGGCATTATTAACACAATATGATGCATGAATATTCTTTCATAACAGGCTGAGGACCCAGCAGGGGATTTTTCACGCTATACACCACCAATTGGGCATCCGTACATTCAGATACTCTGAAATGTTCACTCATATTTTGTATTTGATTCTGAAGCTGTTTTTTGTTTCTTCGGCCCTTAGGGCGGAAGGCCCTAAGGCGAGGACTTTGTGGGCTTAGAGTCTCATCATGGAATTTTCTCTTTTATTTGCTACCTCAGTTTGTGCCATGCAATCAGGTCTCTGAGATTCTATAAGTACCTAGTTTTACTTCGTGTTCTTCCCGAGAATGTGGTCAGAGCAGCAATCAGTAAACAGCCATTTTCTTTCTAAATTTCACGATTTGGTGGCCTATAGCACCACCGCCGTCAGTCCAAGAGGTCTACACAGCCGGCCTGAAACAATTATATAGCGAAGGGACTTACATTCTCAACGCCCTTATAAGTTCGACGGCATTCATGCAACGTTATTTCTACGAACATGTCGAGTCCCTAAAACCCTTCCTGGCGACAATCGCCGTTGCATTTTTTCCAGCCCTTCCCCAGTATTCCAGCACTTTCCATATCTCCCTCCCCCTCATCCTCCTCATCCTCCTCTTCAACCTTCTCTTCATCTTCGTCAGAAGAGTCAGAGATCACGATTACTCCCTCAGTCTCCCCTTCGTTTTCCATGGGATCTCCCCCACCGTTGTACACTAGTGGCTCCCAGCTGTCCACCCAGTACTCGTCTTCGTCCTCCTCTTCATCCTCCTCTTCCTCTTCCTCCTCCTCCTCTTCCTCTTCTGTCTGCTCGAAGCAGTTACGGCGGACCACTAACGAACGCGTTCACGGTCCAACATTCTACAGTAATCGTCTTAGTCGGTTGGACCATTTGCCATCAAGGCCAGAGCGTTGAAGGGACGGGAGCCTCGGGATGACTTGGCGATGGTGAGAAAACGGCGGAGGTTGGTCATGTTGAAGGCAAAAAAAGGGATGAGCCGATGGGGTAGTTGATGCCGGCGGGTTGCCTCAACGACGTCGATTTCGGACTTTAAATAGGGCAACGTATTCGAAAAGTTTCACGGCCCTGGACGAAATAAAAAATTTGAAGCAATGCCACAGCTTTGAATTTGCATGCGATTAGGACAATAACTAAAAATCTGCTTCAAAAAATATCGGAACTGAATTTGGAGGGCGAAGCGGATCACGAGTCGAATGATTCCTATTCTGAACAAGGAGGACCAAAGTGCTCAAAGAAAAAATAATAATGGAGTTGCACAGTGAATTTGGAATCCTGGGAAAAATCCGTTCCATGATTTTGTTTCTAAAAGAAAATTGATGGGAAGAGTTTTTTTTAAAGAATCTTGGGGAGGGAGAAGACAAAAACTTATGGAGAGAACCAATCTTCTACAGACAGGACCGTTTCCGTACCAACAGAGACCTTCGTGCGGGTGCGATATGTCCTTATGCAAAGACGCGCTGCGGCGACGGTTTCGTCCAACGCAGCATGCCTTACGTAGGGCCTCACACTAGCCCTGTGAGGTAGTACCTGATGACCTGGCCTCATTTTCAGACTCTCCATTACACGGATCTGTCCCCCTTAGTCTTCGTAAAATAGCCGTCCTGCATCCCTAATCAGTTAAGTACCCCATTTCTCCCCACTTTTCTTTTTATAAGTCGTTCGACAACAGAGAAAATAGGGCAGAAAACGCGGAGTGAAACGATAGTGCGCTAAGCCTCGGGGCAACATGGGTCTCCAAGCAACTCTGAGGTAGCGCAGAATTGAGGCGCGTAGCAGACAGCGAAGAAGTATAAGCGATGCGCTGTAGAATCTGACGACGCTGGGAAACGTGAGCAAGCATGTCCGAACAATGTCCGTCAAGGTATCGGAGGCTAAGTGCTGATAATCGCAGTACACAGAACGTCGAGAAGAGGGCGGTAGACGAAAGAGAGCAGGTAGCTGAAGATTTGTCGGGAGACCATGGGAGTCAGAGGCCTGCTGGAATTCCACGAAGGTGTTCTTCCATCGGAAAGGTAGTAGATGAGGGGGGACTTTGGATTATGGGAAGGCTGGCCAGAACAGGAGCATCGTACCAGATATCGTTAATCAGGGATGTTGAAGTCAGACCAAGACCACCCATGCGGAGAGGGAGCTGAACAATTGTCCAGCAGCGAGACGGAATGGCACCATGGAAGTCCTCCAAAACCCTTCGCAGTCCAGAGTCGAATGTCTCGGCTCCAGAAGGAGTGATATGCGGCGGGGTACATTGAAGAATATAAAGCAAGCGGCAGGAGCCGGCGCAGTGGCAGAGAAGACGGTATGCACTTCGGGGGTCCCAGAGCATGGAGAGACGCTCCCAGAGAAAGGACAGGGATGAGAGACGGGACTTTACAGAGGCTTGTCACGCGCAAGCAGCATTAATAGGGGCGCCGAGAACTTCAATGGAAGCATGGGCGCGTGCGGAGCAGAAAAGAGAGCAATTAAAGCTCGAAGAGAGGGGACGATACGAATTCCACTAGGCAGAACTCTTGGAAAAATTCACTGGAAACCAATTAAAAGATCTCGATCGTAGATGAACGTAAGGACGTCACGAGCCACAGATCTGGGCAAAATAAGGTTGCTGTAGTCGGCGTACCATGAATTCAGATGAATAGTCGGAAAGCGTTGTTGAAGTTCCATGACAAGTGGATGCAAGGCGAGTCAAAAGAGCAACATAGACAATGGGTCGCTCTGTTGTCTTCCTGTAAGGCTTTCGATGATGAAAGTTCCAAAGAGGAGTGGTGAGCACCATAGAGGAAGCTGATAAAAGCAAGCGACTTCCGGAACATGCGTGGTGGTTTGGTCGAAGATGGTTTGACGTTAAACGAAATTAAACGCGTTTGCAGCATCGATCTGGAGTAGAACGTTGTATCCGTTAAAGGAAGAGATAAAGCGAGTTGCATCGAGTATGGCCTCGGTGTCATATGGAACGCCGAAAACTAGATGAGGGACGAAGTAGGGGGAAAACTGGGAAGAGGTGGACAGGCCTCGCTTAATGAGCCGAGAAATGAAGCGGCTTAAAATAGTGCCGATAGCCATCGGTCGCAAGCTGCCGTTCTGATTTCGGGAGACCCAACAGTGTAACGCAGTCGAGCCAAGGCCGCCAGTAAGTCTGCAGTCGACCATCGACGGCGGAGTTAACGAACTTAGTAGGCTCAGAGCTGACGGAACGGGCGGGGTGAGTACTGCTGGGTTCGTTACAAACCGGGTTCGTGACAAAAGGCGGAAAAAATGGTGGGGCGAAATGAGAAAGAACGATAAACACTCGATAAAACGAAACATCAGGCTTTTCGCCTGTCATCAATTCATAGGACGTAGCTAAAGGTTCCCTGTGGCTGGAGAACACATTCCGTATGTCAAAGACGTGAACGACCGCCTCCGCTCAAAACTGCTTGAGCAATTCAGCATGAACCAACATAGTTCGGGCACACTCAACAATAGTTCGATTTGTCCGTTCAGCTAAGCCATTCTGAAAATTTGAATAGGATGAGGTACTCATGTGCTAAATCCCCTTTTCTAAAAGATATACCTTGAATGCCACATATTCACTCCCGTTGTCGCTGCGTAGCTGCTTTAGAGTGTGGCCATATCTCCTTTTCAGCCATACTTGGAAGAACTTGAAATTCTGCAAGGCGTCCGTTTGAAAGGCAATTGGCTGGGTTGATACGTATCCTGAGTAGTCGTCAATAAACCAAATAAGATAGCTACATGCACAAAACGATGCAACTGACATTGGCCCACAAATTTTAGAGTTAATGACGGCTCCGGCTTCCTCTGAGCGTTTGTTATTCTTTCTCGGCGTTTGCTATGTTTTGTTCCTGACAATACAGCTGTCACAAAAAAAATCAGCCCTTTATGGTTTCGCTGGATGCTTCACCGTAAGACAACAGCTCCGAATCAGTCTACAAACACTAGAGATTGATGCATGACCAAGCCTCCGATGCCAAAGGCTGGGATAAAATTCATTGGTGGGCCTTCTTGCCGACAAAACTGAGCTTTGGCTTCTACCTGGAATGTTATGTACGGGTTCCGCATCAACATGATAGACGCCTTTGATTAGTTTTCCTTGAAACCGTAAGATCCCACCCTTCACTCCACTACATTCATATCGACCAAAACGAATATCGAACCCATCGTGACAATGCTTAGAACAAGATGAATGGATTTTGTGCAGGTCTGATACAAACAGAACTACGATCAAAACGATCTTGCGAACTCGAAGGCCTTCCTTTTGTGAGACTATAGCACTAATAGTCATTGAACCCCTGTGTGTCGCATACACACTTTTTCCGTTCCCTAGGATGATACCATGCAGTGGTGTCATTTTGATGTCGTAGAGCCACTTCTTACACCTGAAAATATTGTCAGAGGCACCAGAATCGAGCAAGAAGCTCTCCGAAGAATACTTGCTGATTCCCGTCATAATCATATGCCCGATCTCATATTTATCCACACCTCTACTGTAATTCTGACCTCGATATGTACATGTCTTCAAGCAACGATTCTCCAATTGTTGTGCCTCTTCAACCCCGCCTCGGGCTAGCAAAAGCTGCCCATTGTGCAGTTCCTATTTCTCCGCAGACGTATTGACATGTTTATTAATAAAAAGCTTCCTCTCGCAGAGCTAACAGTCTCGGGAAATTTGCCCAACTCTGTGATACCTGAAGCAGCGGCGGTTTTCCTTTCCGGTACTCCATTCCTTTCCTGCTCGAAAGAAATTTTTCTTATGTCCAGCGGCGAAGTAAACCTGATCCAGATCAGTAACCCTACTTGGCTTTGATCCTGATCGCGAGCTGATTTTCTTATACTACTGAATCATTGCCGTAGATACATTCTCCCAATCAAGCTTTCCGTTACGCGTCTGCAATGACGCAATAATTGGACCATAAGGAGAACGATGCTTCTCCCCAAACGATGCGAGGAAAACTGCGACCTGTAAATCCTTATCAACATCACTGCCCAAAGCCGAAAGCCGATTGAAGACCCTTTCAAAAAGTCCCACATAGTCCTGCATGTACTCTCCCTTGTGAGTTGTGAGGGACAGCATTGCCTGTAACTGAATTTTAGTTGCTGTGTTGGAGACAGCATATCTGTCTTTGAGCCGAGACTACATCTTGAGCGGGTTCTTCTTAACGGCTAGGCACAGTCGGTTGGGACGACCACCGATGCCCTCAATGATAATTGCACGAGTTGTTGCAATCTTCTCCGCGACTTCCGGATCAGAGGTTGCATCATCCTCATTGAAGAGGTTCGCGGTCACAACATTCAAAACTTCTTTGGACTCGAGAGCAGCTTCAGTGCGAGCCAGCCAAAGGTGGAAGTCCTCCCCAGACTTCCCCTGAAACTTGTTAACCTTTCGACTGTCCTCCATGAAGGCAATACAGCGATAAATATTGTTCCCTTCAGTACGATGTGTAGACCTACCTGAGTAAAAGTCACAACAAAGCGTATAGCTGAACGAAATATAAATAAACCACGAAATGAAACGAAGTTTTGATGAAACGGCTGGGCCCATAACCAATTGAGACAGAACGATGGACCTTTACTGATTGCTACTCTGCCGAACGTTTCGGTAAGATCTCGAAGTAAACCTAGGTACTTATATAATTCTACGAGCCCAACAGCACATCATCACTGATGTCGCGCACTAAACAGAAGTTCCCATCAAGATACTATAGACACTCAAAGTTCTCATGGCAAGACCCTTCCGTCGTAAGGGCCAGAACCAATCAACAGCAACGTCATTATCAAAAGACAAAATATAAATGCATAATTCTAAATCAGTGGAAGGTACGAATGCTCCAGAAGGCAATGTAGAGAGCGATTCATCCTTGCTAAACTTGACAAACTGTAAGACTAAAATAGTCACGTAACTCAATGCTGTAGCTTATCGGATGAAGAATCCAGCCTAACATCCCACTGAACTCCTCCTTCAAGATATATCAAACAGAGGCACTATTGCGGTCGTTCCGGATCTTCTCTTCCTGTAGTTAAGGAGAGATCGTACTCAAACGTTCTGGGCCAAGAAGGCGGAGATCATCTTTGCCCGGAGCACTGTGGTGTGGGAGAAAGAGAAGCTGGCGGCGAATCTCAGCCTCAGTGAACGCAAAGGGAAGGGCAAAGAGCGGCCCTGAGTGGGGAGGACTGGTATAGTAGTAGGAAGATAGCGTGCACGGGGGCGAGCCTGGTTAGTTTCGGTTGTGCGGACAGGGGAGGAGGTTGAGCAAAGGGGAAAGTTTGGGTGTTTTACTCTTGGAGGATATATATACGATCTATCCCGTGGTTTTCCAGACAACCAATATCGACTCAAAAATGGTATACCGGCACAGCAATGGGGAAGGAACTAAGCTCCCTGAAAATCTACCTTCACGCCAGCCATCAAACAGGCCGCATTTGACATGACGGTTGAGCAAAGCGCGGAAGCGGCCTTCTGCAAAGCACCCTGGTAGACAAGTTTCCGACAGCGAGATAAGGCGTTCAGCGTTGTACCTGAGATAGTAGAAGGGTAAGAACTAAAGGCGTCGAGGGCCTCCAAGTAAAATTGATGCCATTTGCCCTCAAGAGCAAGCTTGATGGGGCTGATAGGGGTAAATCGTCGGGAGAAGAGATACTTAGAACCAACTACCCCAAGACGGAGGTGTTGCGAGCGACAAAAGTGCTACCGTGGTATAGTTGAACAAATAAAAAGGAGTGTATATGGGAGAGAGTGAGAGGGCTACAAGCAAGTATAAAAGGGGCAGGGTCTACCACTGATGCTCTGCGACCAGCTTAGGAAAAAGTTTTCTAGGGTCTGAAGTTGACTCTCAACTTCCTACTACTCGGAGCTTGACCTGAAGTTGTCTGCCAACTTGCTTGACCTCTCAAGGAGGAAGCACTTTACTCAGCTTATATAGACTTTTCGGCTAATCCTAAAGTCTCAATCAAACATACTAAATACCATAAAACGCATTCACGGGAATCGTGTGAACCAGAGAGACCATTAGAAGATATTTCCTCAAGGTAAATATCTAGGTGCCATACCCATGCCAGCCACCCATCGGCCAGGGGTGGGAATTGATGTGGCCATTATATAGACCTTTCAGAGTCACTCGTAGTATCACCCACAACCTAGAACTGTACTGACATCCACTATGACAGCGTGTCCTAAAATAAAAAATCAACCGATGAATTTGCCACACTCACCCAAATTAAAAATATCTTGCAAATTCAAAAACTGTAAAAATATCTTCCCAGTTCCAATACTGTATACAATTATGGTCCTCATCTAAATTTTTTCGTGTGCGAATTTGCGCACATCACGCCCTCCCGCTCAAGACGAACGTCCCGGCTCGTCACTGCTCTTGTTGTTCTTGTGGGAGTTCTATCCATTCATCAGGGAGAGTATAGGGTTCACTATAAGGATATGGTAGTAGCTCATTTCCAATATGATGAGAGAGTGTGTACCGTGCGATGACCGGCTCATCTCCTTGGTCAAGAGTTTCGTAGATTCGGCGTATGGTTTCATAGTGTTCTCTAATGAGCTCCTCCCGTTTCACTTCTCCAAACCTTCCAAATGTGAGGTAATAAACGTAGTATGCAAACTTTTCTGGCAACGGGTCCAGAAACGGGTATCTGAAGGAGAAAAAAACTCGCAACATAAGGACTGAGTCCTCACGAGTAAGGTGCGCCCCGTGAATGGTCTGGAAGCACATGCAAATACTAATTGCAAAAAAGGAAATTACTTCTGCTTCTCGTGGGTCCTCTGTCATTTCGCGAAGCCAACGTCTAATTGGTAGCCGTCCAATAATTAAGGATGCATAGTTTCCCCTGGGAGACTAGGCGGTGTTTGAGGCGATCTTCTTGGCGATCTTCCTCGCTGCTCCCGACGCCTTGCCCTCTTCGATGATCCGCCCCGATCACTTGATGGTCCAGCTCGTATCATCATCACGGCCTCGGGAGGATCCTGGTCTTCGGCTGAGGTTGTATTTCTGAGCGGAGCAACGTAAGGTTCCCATAGAGGATATGGGACCAGTCGATATTCCATATCAGGGGGCAAGCTGTAACCTCTCAGTCGCACATCTTGGTTGTTCTTGAGAAATACGTAAACTGGACGGATAATGTTCAGATATGTTTGCGACAAGTCTCCGATAGCTACCATTCCATACCTCCTATAGAGTAATGATATATGACTTCCACAAACTCTGGACCTGCTTCCGTGAACCTTCCGTTTTGGAATGAGAATAGAACTCTGATCAATAGTCGGAAATCTTCTTGAGGTAGCAATGGTCCGTTCAACGTACGAAAACATAGGCATATATTAATGTAGAAATGGATGATTACGTGGAGTTCGTAGTAGTCACGCGTAATCGAGATGATCCATTCCCAGGCCCTTTTTCCTCCCATAGGAATCATTCTATAGTTAAAGATGAGTATTCCCCGTGGTTGCGCATAGTCCTGTGTGAGAAGGAATTCTTCAGGCCTCTGATGGTAAGGGACTAGACGACGTGCATGGATGGCCCTCCTTGATCTCTTCCCTGAGCTTGAACATAGCTTATAGTGCGGGTGTCTTTCCTCCGTGACGACGCAAGGATTCGAGTACTTTGTTTGGAAGGCCGGCCACTTCACAGCCTGCTGCATTGCTTTCCCATGTACTACAAGTACTTTAGAGCCGACTGGAAAGGTTTGGACTGGAGGCTCTTCATTCTTATTTCTTGTCTGTGTTAGCGCGCGGTGTGATCTCCAGCCTTCAGTGGCCAGTAGTTCGACTTCTCTACTCTCTTCATCGATAATATTTGTTTCCATGTCTCTCTGTAACATTCTAGGAGCCCTTCCGTACATTAGCTCGAATGGTGACCGTCCGCTTCTTCCTCTTCTTCGACGATAGCCGTATAACACTTTTGGTAAGGCATCTTCCCACTGGATTTCATTCTCGACATAGTTTTCGATATTGCTCGTTTGATGGTTCCAACCATCCTCTCCGCTTTACCGTTTGACATAGGAGCGTATGCGAGAACTGTCTTCAGCTGAATCCCTTCTCTTCCAAGAAACGAAGCAGTGAAGTTGCAGTAAAACAAAGGGCGTTATCTGAGATGATCCTTTTTGGAAGACCAAACGGTTCAATTATTTCTTTTTCGATGAATCTCAGGACCACCTCAGCATTGGCCTCCTCAACTGCAACTGCTATTGGCCATCCAGTAAGATGTTCCACCCCTATAAGGAGGTATTTGTTTCCGGAAGAGGTTTCCTTGAATGGGCCGGCAAAGTCAATTGAGAAGGTTTCAAAGAGAGCGGAAACTGGAAGCTTAGGTTGTCTTATACTTTCGTATCGGAGTGAATTTTTGACAGTTGTCACAGCTTTTCACGAAATTATAGACGTCCTTATGGATACTGGGCCACCAGAATCTCTCCGTAATGAATTTTTTGGTTGTTTCGAGATCCCAATGCCCTAACTCATCATGAAAAGTCCTCAAGATCTTGATTCTTTCTTTCAAAGGGGCCACTAGTCGAGGACCGGCTTTTGTGTGTCGGAAGAGTTTCCCATTCCACAATGTAAAGGCCTTTTGGTTCCTGCGTACCCAATTTCTGTGTTCGAGATCAACCTTTCTCATTTCTAGTCCATCAAGGAATTTAATAAGTCCGTGAATATAAGCTTCGTACTCGTTATCGATCGGCACTTGAACTTCGGCAACTCCGACGATGTCTCGGAAGCTTTTTCATTTGGAATCAATGGATCCCTCAAGCGGGATAGGTAATCGGCAGGCTGATTATTGCGTCCGGGCCTATACACAATTTCAAACCGATATTCTGCGAAAATGTCGAGCCATCGGGCCAAGCGGTGATGTACATCTTTCTTTTGGAATGCTGTCTTAAGTGCCTGGTGATCAGTTATCAAGACAAATTTCTCGAGTGATAAAAGGTAAACACGAAACTTTTTCAGTGCGAAGACGACAGCTAGCGCTTCTTTCTCGCAGACTGAGTATCTCTTTTCCGCATCATTCAGAGTGCGACTTGCGAATTGAACAGGGTGTAGTCTTCCGTTTTCGTCTTTTTGGGACAAAATGGCACCCAAAGACCGTTCTGAGGCATCTGTCTCCACAACGAATGGTCTCTTGAAATCTGGTACATGAGCACTGGGGGGACACATAGCTTATCTTTAAGCTCCTCAAATGCAGTCTGCATTTCCTTGTTCCAGTAAAATTTTCCGTTCTTCGTAGTGCTGGCATGTAACGGTGCTGCAGTTTTGGCGAAATCTTTGATAAATCTTCTGTAATATGAGGCCAGTCCTAAGAAGCTTCGAACCTCCGTCTTTGAAGCGGGCCTGGTGCCAACTTGATTTTTTTCGTTTTCTCTGGATCCACTTTAATTCCCTCTTGATCGACGATATGACCGAGTAATTGGATAGACGTTTTCGCAAAGAAGCATTTGCTTAACTTAATTTTCAGGCTGTACGCATCTATTCTCTCCACCACAGTCTTGACATGCGATATGTGCTGATCCAAGGTTTTTGAGAATATCACTACATCATCGATATAAACTCTTGCAAATGGAAGTCCTTTCAAAACCTCGTTCATCATTCTTTGGAATGTAGCTGGGGCATTCATGAGACCAAAAGGCATCACTTCGAACCTGAATGTACCGGCTTTGCTGGTAAAAGTTGTTATTTCCTTACATTTTTCATCTAATGGAATCTGCCAATAACCAGTGTAAAGATCAATTGAGGTGAAGTATCTCCCGTCCTTCAAGTCCTCGAGGATCTCCTCCATGTTCGGAATCGGAAATCGATCGGGTATCATTCTCTGGTTCAGTTGTCGGTAATCGACGCAAAAACGCAGCTTTCCATCCTTCTTTGGTGCGACCACAACTGGAAATGACCATGGGGATGAAACTGGCCGAATGATATCATTTTCCAGCATACTTGTAACATTCTCTGAGATAAATTGGTCATATTTTGGCGGTTGACGTCTAGGCCTGTGGTAAATTGGTTGAGTATCGGTAAGTTCAAATGAGTGAGTGACCGGTACACTTGCTTGTCTTAAATCTGATACACTCCATGCAATTACTTCGGAAGATGTTAACATGTCGGATATTTTCAGTGAGGCGGCGGCGGGAAGGTGCTGCACTTTTCCTTGGATTTCTGCCATTTGGCGCCCTTTTTCTTCTTGATCTCAACCTCAATATTTTGAAGGACCTTTTCCGGCGTGCTCACATCTTCAGATATGGAATCCGATATATTCCTGTTTTCCTTGCAATTGTAATCTTCTTTCATGCTCCGAATTCCGTCCTTTGATTCGATATTATCGCAAAAAGAAACACATTCAGGTGTCACACCTACCCTAGAATTCCAGTCTTCATCTGTTTCAAACCCAGAATCATAATCATCCCATGCCATGTTCAGTATCCCCCGAGCGTACCCTTCTCCACTTCCGAAAGTGTTAGTTGGTTCGGAATCTTCGCTGTCATAGCTAGAAGTGAAATCTTCACTGTCCGTTTCTTTCAAATCTACCGGATGTGTGCTTTTGTCGAAATCCAGGGGCATCTTCACGGTTCTGCCGTCAACATTAACTGAAACGATTTGGTTGCCCAAGTCAATGCAGGTCCCTAGTCTTTCCATGGTAGGGCAGCCAATGATTGCATCGAAAGGGAGATCAGGCATGACAAGAAAGTCTAAATCAACTTTAGAGTCCCCAAAGAACACGGAAACCTTGTCAACAGTGCCCATGCATTTTGATACGGTTCCATCCGCCACAGTTATTCTTCGAGTAGTTGGAATAATTTCAAGACCTAGATCTGTCACCAAAGTTTCTGAAATAAGGTTTGGAACAGCGCCCGAATCGAAAAGAGCTTGGGTTTGCATTCCCAATACTTTGACTGGTACTAGTTTAAGACGTCTTGGTGCTGTCGAGGCCGATTGAAGAAACAGTTTCTTACCCTTAGCGGACTTATTAGACCTGATAATTTTTTTGAGTTCTTTCCTCGCGTCCTCTGCGTCGCCCCTCAAAAGTTGACCAAACGTTATCCCAGTTGGGGCTGATGCAAGCTCAGCCACCAAATTGTACTTCTTCACATATTCTAGTACGTCCTTCGGGATACTCTTAAATTTCTTACTCTTTCTCGTCTTCTTGGCCGAAGTGTTTCCCACCCTGGAACAACTTGATCAAGCCTCTTGGTTCGAGGAGGTACAGGTGCTGGGATATGCTCCAGCATTCCATAATCTAGCCTAGGTTTTTTCGACAAAACGTTCCCTTCCCCATCCCTTTTTGTCACATTAACTTGACTGATTTCTTCAGCGATGGATACATTACCGGCATCCGCCAACCTTTGATCCTTCTGTTTTGTAAGATTTTCATCTCTGGTCCTGACTCACTCCTCGCGTCCGATAAATTTGCTCTTCTGTTGTCTTTAGACCAGCAGTTACTTTCATGATGCCCGTAACGACCGCACTTTCCACAACGAGTGTTTCTATGTGGATTATCAGGACACCTATTTGCAAAGTGTCCAGGCTTGTGACAGTAGGAACAGACTTCTGCGGCCTTGGGGGCCCCAGACTGGTTCTTCTTAATGGTAAGAGTAAGGCTTTCCAACTGCGAGGTTATCATGTCAAGTCGATTATCGAATCGGGTTTCCAACCTTTCTTCCAAGTTTTTGACATCGCTCCTGACTGATTCCAATGCTGCTGCGCTAGTCGCTGGCCTTTGATAATTCTTTTCAGGATGTACGATAGACACCGATGTGCGGGTTTCCCTCGGTACCTCACTCAGTGACTGAAACGTCTCCGAATTTTTGACAAATTCTACTATGGTACCCTTCAGTTCATTAAAAGTGTGAGGGCCCTTGATGAGGAGGAAATCGGAGAGCCGCTTATCCCCCATCGCCGCCTTACGCAGCATTCCGTACTTGGCTTGGGCGTTGAACCCAGCCTTTTCATAGAGATCACACAAGTATACCAATGAGCTTAACAAATCGTCGAAGTTGAGCCGGGCCTCTATGGCGGTACGAATCATCTCATCTGGTTCTACCTGCTTAGCATATTCTTTCACAAGCCACTCACATACCTCATCGAAGTTACGCCCATTCCCGTTAAGAGACCACCCGTTGATAAACTTGGCCTTATATTTGTGCTTTGCGTCACCATGAAGATAGGCGAAGATACTTTCGGCCTTCTCTTCATCGCTCTTCTCACGCATCACAACGTTGACATATGTATAGAGAAACTCCTCAACGTCTTCATTCTTGCCCCCTGTGAACGTTATACGAGCAGCGTTGAGATCCATGATTACAGAAAAGAGATCCCCTCGAATGGTTCCCTAAGACTGCTCAACTCGAATACCTCGGGTGCAACCCCCTCCACAAGAGTACCAAATGATAGGGGTAAATCGTCGGGAGAAGAGATACTTAGAACCAACTACCCCAAGACGGAGGTGTTGCGAGCGACAAAAGTGCTACCGTGGTATAGTTGAACAAATAAAAAGGAGTGTATATGGGAGAGAGTTGAGAGGGCTACAAGCAAGTATAAAAGGGGCAGGGTCTACCACTGATGCTCTGCGACCAGCTTAGGAAAAAGTTTTCTAGGGTCTGAAGTTGACTCTCAACTTCCTACTACTCGGAGCTTGACCTGAAGTTGTCTGCCAACTTGCTTGACCTCTCAAGGAGGAAGCACTTTACTCAGCTTATATAGACTTTTCGGCTAATCCTAAAGTCTCAATCAAACATACTAAATACCATAAAACGCATTCACGGGAATCGTGTGAACCAGAGAGACCATTAGAAGATATTTCCTCAAGGTAAATATCTAGGTGCCATACCCATGCCAGCCACCCATCGGCCAGGGGTGGGAATTGATGTGGCCATTATATAGACCTTTCAGAGTCACTCGTAGTATCACCCACAACCTAGAACTGTACTGACATCCACTATGACAGCGTGTCCTAAAATAAAAAATCAACCGATGAATTTGCCACACTCATCCAAATTAAAAATATCTTGCAAATTCAAAAACTGTAAAAATATCTTCCCAGTTCCAATACTGTATACAATTATGGTCCTCATCTAAATTTTTTCGTGATGTGCGAATTTGCGCACATCAGGGGCGACGAGCGGTTTCAATTTCTGGGCTCGTGACGGCCGCGGTGACGAAGCACAAGTTTTGCAACAGCGAATACGCGAGAGAGGCATTCATGTTGTCTCGGTCCAGGAAAAGCGATACTAAAGCTGCGAAAGAGATTAAAATAGAGGCCATGATGGTCAGGTCGAAGAGAATTCGGGAGATACGGCATTGGAGGCACGGGTAGGCGGGATATTGAAAGAGGATCTGGAACAGAAAGACGAGGAGGGGTATGTTCCGAACTCATGACGTATTAGAGATGCCATAATCTGGAACGGGAATGTGTTCGAGAACGCCGTACTGTTTGGATGCGGAAGGATGAGAAGGAATGGGTATGGAGGGAGAGGAGGCAACAGCAGGGGACGTACAAGGCATAACGTTACCATGATAAATTAATTCCGTCCAGCCGTCTGGGTTTGGTTGCTATGCGAAACTGTGTCGGTCCTGGCCCTTGACGCTAAAATCACTTGCACCAGCTGGAAGTATATGCTTGCTTTCTTGGACACTTTTCGCTGCAAACAGCTTCCGAACAGCGTAGGTAGGGGCCTTCCAGCCTCAATGGGACTGGATAGCCGGACCTTTTTGGTAGTGACATGAGGGGGTACCGGTGATCTACGGAGCAAATACAGAGACCGCTTTTCCGGAGGCCATCACATTGATCTATTTTGCATTAGCCTGTAGAAATCACGACGTTTTCGAGGAAGAGGACCTTCAAAAAATCTGCAGAAGGTAACATAGATTAACTCATTAGCACCCTGCAGCAGATCCTGGCTTCAAGTCTTGAATAGCTCGAAGGACGTCTTCTTCTGTGAAGCCTCGAAAGCCAGAACAATGTTCCTCTTCACCTCTGTATAGAAATGTTCCAGCTCGTGTTGGGTTTGTTTTGTCTACTAGGGCTTGTGTCACGCTTGCCGTGGCAGGGAGGATTCCTGGAGAAATCAAAGCCTGAGATTCTTTAACCTGTGTACCTTTTTAGCGCGCTTAGCTGCCCTCTGCCGATTGGTTTCGTTTCGTTCGGCGGACGTGGCCTGTTGATCCTCCAGGCTAGTGGCCTGCATCTTTGCACAGCGTTCCATACTGTCCTGCATTTCTCAATTCTATTCTGCACCTCGTCCTGTCGGTATTGGATTGTTTCAGACACTCGGTGGCTGTCATGACCAATACGTCCGCTCTAAGGTTTCCAGGCCATTGCTCAATGGACTGTTCCAGATTGCACACTCCCAGTGCCCAAGTTGCACAAGGTTAAAAAGAAACTTTTGATCTCTTCAAATTCCTGTTTCCTTCATGCCATGATCCATCCTCTGACCTCGTCTCCTTTAAACCAATCTTTTTACCTTTTTTCAAAAAAAAGAAATAGTGAGAGTCCTTTTCCTTTATGGATCCAAATTTGCCGTACGGCCCCAGTTGCTGTTTTACGTTTGAAGATTAGGTCCTCCTTTCTTAAAAAAAAATTTTCGACTCGGGATCCGCTTCGTTCTCCAAAATCAGTTCCGATAATTTATCAAGGAAGTTTTCTATTTTGCCCCGAATTCATGTAAAAATTCAAAGCCACAGCATCGCCTCGCGTTTCTAATTTGAACGAGATCGTGAAAATTACCGATGTGCAAAAACTTTAATTTTTCTTCATCATGACCGACCTCCGCCCGTCCCTCACCAACTCAAAATCAACCGGAGCTAGCCTTACCATCAAAGGTCAGGCTTTTATAGACAATGGGCCAGCTGACTAAAAGGAATATATCAGAAGGATACAACGGGAAGACTATATGGAGTGAGTTCATCGTCAATTTGTTGAGGAGGCACAGGTGGCACAGGTGGAGGTGAATGGATACGAAGGAGTCGAAGACTGGGTGGACCCATCAGAATCGATATTGTACAATCGTAGGTAAGTTGATTTGAAGGATAGAAAGGATAGTGATAGTTTGATCGTAATCTCGGACTCCTCTGTGGGAGATGTAGCGGAGGCTTAGGATCTGAAGAAGGAGACTTTAGGGATGGCCAACGAGTCCATATAAGCTGCGTAAATATGTTCCTCCAGAAAAGGGCAAGCAAATTGGCAGAAAAAGACTGCTGCAGATCCAAGTAGTTGAGACGTTGAAAGTCAATTTCTGACTAAAGAATCGTTTTTTTACGCTAGTCACTGTAAAATTGACGACAGATTATACCCACTCTATACTACTTTGCAGCCCGTTGAACGCAGTCCTCATTCATGTATTCTTGTTCCCACAAATATGCTTCGGTAACACTTTTCTCTCCAGTAACACCTCATTTCAGGGATATTTGGCTCCGGGAACCCCTTCTCTGCCGATAAATTGCTCTCACTTTATACTTTTCATCTACGAAAGAAATTTTCCAGAAATCCTTTCATGGATAGGCTATTGCTATGCCAAAGAGCCGAAATACCTATGGGTAAGCTCCAGGATAATAGGGAGCGTCGTTGGGACCCAACAGGTTGACAATTTGGAAGTGCTTTTCTTCGATCTGGTGCTGTAGTATGTCTTTCTTGAAACGAAGATTTCGATGAGTCTCTACTGCAAATATGTTACAATGAAGATAGATAAATTATCGAAACCAATAAGCACCTGCTGAAAGCCGTTTAAGTTCTTTCCACTTGGTATGCAACAGACCATGTCCTTCATATATCCTTGATGAACTGCCCGGTTTAGCGGCCCATTGCACCGCCACTGTTCGTTCAAGAGCCACACCCGGCCGGATTGAAGAAAGAATACAGCGAATGCACACATTGCCTCAATTTCCCGATAGCATCGAAATAATTTATGAAACAGGAATTCTGCGAGCACGTTGAGTCGTTTAAGACTTTACTGGAAAAAATAGTAGACCTGAGCGATAGTTGAGTGGCGCTCCGACTCATCCGAAATTGCTCAGCGTCTGCAAGATCGGCTACTTGATACGTGTCGTTCCCCCAACAAACACCATGGAGGGCGTCAAGCGCTTCGAAGAGATGATTGGAAAGTGCATTCGAACTCTAACTGGAGGCGATCACAACCATGATGTCTTACGATAATATACTGGCAAGGATGATACATTGAGAATCAATTATCATAGAACAGGGGTGTTGTAAGGGAAAAAATTCTACCAAAGTATAGGTATGGAAAAGGGAAGAGTGGAGTAAGAACGAATGGTCAGGGATCTATGAATGAGTATAGAAGGCGCAGTATCTATTAATTATGCTCAGTGAATATCTTCAAAGAACTGCTTCTTATGTCAGAAATCGACTTTCAACTTCTCAACTATTTGGGTCTATACTCGAATTTTCTTAGCTTGCTTTCTCTATAGTAGATGAAGCGAACTAATCAGCTTACACATACTTTTCGTACCTTAAGTCTCAAGCAACCAAACTTTATATCATGACATGCATACCGGGGAAACAAATGGACTAGAATGACTAAAAGGAATATACTTCTTCAGGGTAAATATCATGGTGCCATTCACATCTCTCCAAGGCCAATAAATAGAGTTTTCATGCTTGTTATCTCCCAGAACCTTGGCGTTTACTGATATCAATTACTGCCAGCGTCTCATATACTAAAAACCATTGATTTTTCACACACGACCAAATTAAAAATATTGCAAAATCATATGTTTTACTCAATATTTTGCTCTGTGCTAATATTTTCTCCTGCGTATGCATATTATGTGTGCATCTCACCCCTTGCTTACGGCCAACGTCCGGGTCTGCAATAACTCCTGGAATCCCGTATCTAATTGTTTGAATGGTGGATGTGTAATTTCTTGTCATTGTTCTTCCCCAGTGTCAGCTAGCTTCCATTTTACCTATTTTCTAAACAATATGATCTTTCAAACGGATAAATATTCAACTGATTACCAATGTGTTGTTCCAAAAAGAAGTATGTCTCACTGGTACTTTACTTAGTACTATAGCTTCATATCTATGTCTGATAACATCAACATGGGGTCCAATTAATTCCTCTTTCGGGATATTTTGGAGTCTACCAAGAGTGAAATAATATATGCGATTTGCAAACTCATCCAGAAAATGCCATAGAAATGGATCTCCATAAGAAAAAGGATACATATAAACAAGATTGAATCGTCGTATGATATGAGCTGTCCGTGTAGCTCCCGAAAACATGAAAACATGCTTACCATGAAATAGTAAATGAATATCCATCGACCCTGTACTCAGAGATACTGCGCAGCCAAAATTTATTCTCCTTGCGCTGACCTTATGCTATGCGTGACCATGAAGGAAATTTATAGATAAAATTGCTGTAGCTGCTCTCGATAGACGTTCAAGACCCGTTCCTGGTGTAGTGGTGTTCGCAAAATTTTGTCTCTGGGGACGTTCAGAACCCCCTTTTGGAGTGTAATGGCCCTCAGAAGGTGCTTTTTGGGTCATCATCATTGCGTCGGGAGACCAATCTTCCAAACTTGAATTTTCATCGTGGTGGAATATAGGAACAAGTTTCCATGGCGAGTACGGCACTAATCGAGATTCCATATCCGCTGGTAAGGTGTCAGTTCTAGTGTACGAGTGAAGGTGGTTCTCGAGAAATTAAAAACGGCACCTTCAACATTTAGAAAATTCTGTAAATTGCCCCTTGTCACTACTTTTACCCTATCTCATGACAGAATATTGTTGAATTACTACTTTTTAAATTCGAACCTGATTCCATAAAGGGTCCTTTTTGGAACGAGAACAGTACGCTTAGTAATAATTCTTAATCTCCTTCGCGAGTTATTTGGCATTTAAACGTCCGAAAACATAGAAAGATGTTAGTATAGAACGATTATGGCATGGAAGTCGTATTAATCCCGCGCAAACGAGCCAATCCGTCCCGAAGCTCCTTTTCCTCCCATAGGAATCTTTCTGGAGTTACAGAAGAGTATATTCAGTGATGGTACATAGTCATGTGTTACAAGAAATTACTCAGGTCTTTGATAGTAAGGGACGGGACTGTGTGCGTTGATGCCCCTTCTCAGTCTCTTTCCTGAGCTTGAAGAGCCGGTAATTCATGTGGCTTTCCTCCGTAATGGTGCAAGTGTTGGAGTACTTTGGTTGGAATGCTGGTCACTTCCTAGCCTCTTAAATGGCTTTTATATGGACTACAAGGGCTTTGGAGCCGACTTTACATGTTCGAAATTGATAGATCGCACTTTTCTTTCTTTTCTCCGACACCACTTGGTGTAATTTCCAATTTTATTTGGCCCATAACTTTACCTCCCTACTTTCTTCATCAAATTTATTTCCTTCACATCTCTATATAAAATTCTTGAAGCATTTTTGTACATGAGCTAGAGTGATGAGCGACTATTTAAACCCTTTCTTCGGCAATACCCATATAATACCTTTGGTAGAGCATTTCTCTATTCAATATCTTTGCCTGACATATTTTTTTGCTACCGTACCCTTGATTTTAACTAACATTCTTTCCTCTCCCCGTTTGAAATAGGAGCGTAGATGATAAATTTATCATTTGAATACCTCTCTCAAACGTGCAGAAGTTCGTCGCAAAAAATGAAAGATCGTTATTCGAGATGATCATTCTAAGGAGACCAGATGCATCCATCATTTCTTTTTGCACGAAGTTAAAGACCATATCTTCAGTATTTTCCTTAGTTGCGACTTAAAATGGACAGCCAATGAGAATTGGCTCAACTCCTATGGAGTTCCGCGTTATGGAGTTCCGTGCCATGTGTTGACGGATAATGGCCCGAGTTTGAGTTGAAATAGTTCGCGTTGAAATTCTTCTCTGCGCTGTGCCAACCCTTGGGTCTAAGCTCGGCTTTACGACGGCGTATCAACCACAACCGAACGGGAAAGTGGAAAGGTTCAACAAGACGTTGGTCCAGCGCTCGCATCAATACGTCGCTGATTACCAACGGGAATCGCTGATCTACCCCTATACTAGTCATGTGCTCCGAACCACCGGGACGAAGACGCTCGATTTAGTGTTGACGTGGCACCCCCGACGGTACATATTTCCACCATCTCATCGGCGAGCGTTGCGAGATTGGCGAATGCGGAGTTTTCCCCTGCGGAGTTCAAACGCTACGCCCTGCGGGAGCTGGCACAGTAACTCCAGAAAACGGAAAGCACCATGACTGAGTCTCAGCGGCGAAACAAGGCTGACTTTGGCCAAAAGCTTAGAGATAACACACACTTTATTGGGTAAACCAGGGACCACTGTTAGGCATTGGTCAGTTCTAGAGAGCTGCGACAAACGGAGTGAGCCGTGAGTTGCAGAGTGAGGGAAGAGATCGTTGTCAGGAGTCGGAGGTATTCGGAAGAGGAATTGGTACCTCGGCGGCGGGCGAAGTGTGGTGCAAGGAAGGCCAGGAAGGCTTGGGCGGGCTTTCCGAGACCACCATGAGTATCGAGACCCAGGGGGTGTAATTTCACTTGTATAGTATTACACAGGCCGGCATATTGACGGATCTTGACAGCCTCGATACCAGTGGTGGCCCTCCCGGATGCTTGGTGGAGGCGGGGAGAGCGCGGTATGTATATGGGCTTACAATAAAGATTTCAATTGCCTGCGGCCACGGAGAGAGGGCGAGGTCATCTATGAGGATGTCCATGCGGAGTCTCACGTTGGCAGGGAGATAGTCTTGGCAGGGGAATGTATATTGCTTCTTAGGACGAAGGCCGGTGGTGGGGTAACGGAGGATAGAAATAAGTTTGTCACGGATGTGGTTGTGTCGGCGAACATACTCTTCGAGCGAGCGGCAAATGGTAGCATGGACACCGAGAGGGTCGAGGAGGGGCGGGGGGTCGGATCTAGAGTGAACGCATCTGGGGCAGGGCTCGGTACCAGCGAATACAGGGTTCCCAAGGCGAAGATGAATTATCATGTTCCACACTTCAGGTTCCACCGTGGTGCAGGATCTGGAGTCGGGCAGTTCGCTGTAATAGAGGTTGAAGCTGAAAGGGAAGGTTGGATAAGGAAGGTGAGGGGAATAAAAGGAAGTTCGCCAGCTTTGGCCAGATTTTACTTGGAGGTGCTCAAGTCGCAACTTATATAGAACTATTTCGCCACACTCGCATTCAACTCTTACTCTAACTAAACCCTAGCCATCTAAGCGGGACACTCAATACTACCAATCATCACAAGACATGACATAGTAACACTGGCACAAATTCATGCCAGCTTACAACTAACAGTGCACAACGGTGCACAACACTACATCACGTCATCATGTGTATGAACTAACTCACCAACTGCACGTAACCACACTATCACTACACGTCCCCAAATTCACAACACAACTCTTACACATGCCACGACATGTATACACGCAACTACTGTAACCGCCACCACTGTACTTGACTCATCACCATAGTGCATCAACACCCATCAACCTGTACTGTATGTCCACGTACATACCTGTCCACTCTGTACTGCACAGCCGTACTGTACAGCATAGCCATATGTACTAACTACACACGTGTACGCCAGAACAACCCACTAGAGCCACAACACTTGTACGCACCACGTTGCATATGAGCATTTGCAGTAGCCAGTCAGAAGCCCGTTTCACGTTGAGTTTGAGATGAGGCGCATATGCGCTTTCCAAACGGCACCCTCCAAAGCAGCCCATGCTCCCCTGCACTTTTGGTTTTCAGTGACAGCACAGGGTCCACAGCCAACACGGTGAAGGGGAGGTGTGAAGATTGTGTGCGACAGGTAATGTTGCGTGCAAGGCGGTGGGAAGGAGATTCGATTCCGGAGGTACAGGAGCGGTATGAGACGAGGCGAGACTTTTGGCAGATGGCCGACAGCATAGGTTTTGTACCAGGGATAGAGCCCTGCCGCTGGGTGGATGCGAGGACATTGGGCAATTGAAGAGGGGCGGGGTGATGGAGTTGGGAGGAGAGGTGAGCATGAGAGGAGATGAGGGCTTACTTGAGTCAGTCGTCAAGGGGGAGATGCAAGGAAGCGCGACAGTATGGAGCTGTAGTATGAGAGGGAGGAAACGGTAGCCGTCAGGGTCAGGTCGAGCCCCCGAGTGAAAACAGCAGAGAAGCGCAGATCCAGGCATCATCGTGAAGGTCCCTGTGAATAGCTTCAAATGCCCCTGTCAGTTCCATATCAAAGAGTTTTGAAGTGAAAAGTGTTATTCGCGGCGGGGTGGTTCGAAGATCATAGGTTATTC
Organism: Kappaphycus alvarezii; assembly: GCA_002205965.3. NCBI lineage: Eukaryota > Rhodophyta > Florideophyceae > Gigartinales > Solieriaceae > Kappaphycus > Kappaphycus alvarezii. The sequence goes on along the minus strand of NADL03000660.1, from coordinate 22,037 downwards.
GAGATGCGCTGGCGCAGTGGCGGATCAGGTGGAAAGCCATTTGGGGATCGCAAAGGGACTTGAGTGCGTCCTACAGTTTCCTGGCTTGGTAGAGTCGTGTGCCAATGATGGAACGGCAACCATCATGGTTTCCGACTGGAGAGCCAAGAGTAGTGATGGCCGAGGATTTGTTGACCGTGCACATGAGAGCGGCGTAATGTGGGGAAGTGGACCACCAAGCCTCGTTTTTCTGTAGATTGATGTAAATAACGTAATCGGGTCCCTCGGTTTCAATTTGACGCAGGAGGGAGGGGGCGGAGTCCTGTTGTATAAAAATGTTCCCGTCGTCTGCGTACCATGTCTGAAGTGGGGCCGTAGGAAAAGAATCACGTAAAAGAATGAGGAATGGGTGGATTGATAGCGCGTAAATGTGCATGGCAAGTGGATTGCCTTGGTGTGTACCGGTCCTAGAGGAGACTAAGTAGAGGCCGGAAAGAAGGTGCGATTGGTGGTCATATACCAGGTGCGCGTAACGAGAAACCTGTGGGGCGTGAGTTATGACTTCACGGAGCAGATGTGATCACTCAATCCGGTTAAATGCATTCGTTAAGTAAAATTTCAGGAGCACATGGTCGCTGTCAGAGAGGGCGTCACAAATGAGTCGAAGGGGATGAATGATACTCTTAATTCCATGTTTTGAGCCAATAGCGTGCTGCAAGGGCCGAAGGTACGAGGTAAAGTCCTCATTCGAGCTTAGCTTGGCTCCGAGAAGGCGAGCGACGAGACGAAGAAAGAGGACGCCGACGGCGATCGGGCGAAGACACCGCTTGTCATCCGAGGACTTGGGAATGGCAATCAGAGCGGCTCTGGCGAACCAAGATTAGAAGGAGGCAGGGATGTATCAATTCGCAAGCATATTGAAAAACGACGTAAGGCTGTTACTCCGTTGGAGCAGGGCTCCGCCCCTGCCGGGGCTCTGGAAAGTAAAGAGAGGATGGCGGGGCGGAGGCGATCGAGTCCTGGGGCAGAATGCCGGGGAAGGGCGAGGAGGGTTCGGCGGATGGTGGCCTCATGAACTAGGGGAGTAGAGGGAATCTTGGGGCGTGAAAGGGGAGTGTACGGTGTGGAGGGAGGAGGGTAAAGAGCTTGGATGACAGGGAGGGTGTCGGGGGAAGAGGGAACAGGTGGGTCGGTCTGATGAAGAGCGGAAGCGGCCTTAGCAATATGTCCGTCACGAAATAGGCGTTGGTAGCGTTGAGCAGGGGTGAAGAGGGGAGAGGGAGATGAGCTGGATTGCTGGTGCATGAGGGGGAAGGCTTCCAGGCATCGGGTGTACAAATCCTCCCATTTTCCCGCGGTGACGAGCACGTAGCGGGATCGCACATAGGAGAAGAAGGCGCAGGAAGAGCGGTTGCAAGTTTCTCGCCGGCCATTGCATCGGAGAACAAGCTTTGGGACCGCAAATATTCTCGCGAGTCACTCCGAGCGGCGGCGCTCTGATCGGCTTGAGGCGAAGCGGGAGAAGAGTTCATGGTAGAGGCTGTGGAGATTGGCGCGGAGGCAGTTGGGAAGGTAATTGGGGGTCGGTACGTGAGCAGGGAACAGGAAGTTAGGGAGAGGGCACTGTTGATAATCTGTAGGTTAGCCTATGAGGAAAGTGGTGTCATTTCGGAATCGGAACAGGGGATTTGTTCAAGGACAAGTGAAGAAAACTGGTTGCTGTTCGGAGTAGGCACAGGGTGGGCGGCGATTGCTGGCGACTCGAAGGTGGGGGCAGGGGCTGGGGCGGGGGCAGGACCAGTGGAGGGGGAAGGTTTGCGATGGCTAATCGTTGTCCAGCCATCGGGATCAGGCTGCGGATTTGTCGGGCGCGGGCGCTTGGTATGTGTTGAGCGGAAGGGTGAGGGCAATTGGTCGACGTAGACGCCAGTGTCGGAGCTGGAGATGGCGTCGTAGAAAGTGCGCTCGGCGTCGCGCAGAGTGGCTTCGAATCTCGGAGCAGGTGTCCACGAGCAGGTATCGGACTCAAGTCTCGCAATTTCGCTGAGAAATCCAGGGAGGATGGAAGCCATATCCGCACTGGACAGGTAGATGGTATCAAAAGTGAGGATGCCTGAGAAATCCAATGCCGGTGCAGCGAAGTTGTCGGACTGGGCGGCAAGCGTTTTAAACGCACTAAATGCTGGTTGAATGAATCGTAGGTCCCGTTCGGCGGCTGCAACGAAAAATATGTGGGGATCCGCTGTCGGAATGACAGAACAGGAGATCGGAAACCCTCCACTGGCGGGGGAGTGACGAAACTGAGAGGGTTCATGTACCGCGAAGTCTGCTGGAGAGATAATAAGGGCGAACTTCTTGTCGTTGCCGCCAAAAAGGCTTCGTGTGGCCCGTCGAAATGAACCGGCAAATTTGTCTGAAATGCGCAGGCCAAAAAGATTCTGTTGTTCAGCCACACCGCGGCGGCCCAAGACGGGGAGACGGATGACTGGCTTAGTCGAAGAGTTTCGTTTGGAAGCCTGTAGATAGGGGGATGCGGTAGGCGTCGGTGTGGCTTCTGCAGCGGTGGCGTTATTGTCGGACGGCGGGCCGCCAGCCTGACCAACGGCCGGGCAGGGACTAGAGTCTCAGGCGGGGGTGGATGCGTCGCCTAACGGAAACCCAGGGAGAGAAGCGAATATAGCGATAACGGACCGTCCTAAAGGTAAGAGTCGGCGATCGGTTGTACCTGGACCGACTCGCCTTTTCGAAGCACTACCTAGAGGACCCCGGTGCTCAGGAGGAAAAGGGAAACCTGTCGGCGAAGTTGGCGCATCGTACGACAGGACCTCTTAAGGTGGTGGCGGAACAATCGCAAACGGTCACCATTGAGGAGAACGGCATCCCCATAACCAGACCGGGTTACAGTAACGCCAACAGAAACAAGCCGTGATGAGATGTTGGGCATCTCGTTGGGAGCCGCGAGAGCTAGGTCATCTGAAACCGGTACGGATGTATTGTAGTGGACGTGTTCAAAAGCTATATGCTCCAGGTTAGCCTGATCCATGCTAGCGATAGATGTAGAAAGTTAATAGCGGCAGCAGATAAGCTGCGTTAGAGGACACCGCCATCGTCGAGCATCGCTGTGAAAGAAGAGGGAAAGGTTTAGGTGTTTTTACTCTTGTAGGATATATTCGACTCTATCCCAAAGACCCCAAGACAACTACAATCGAATCAAAGGGGAATTCAGACACAGTAATACAAAACAAAGAAAATTGGAATTCCAGACTGCGGTTTCAGAATTTGTGGATAAATACTAAGACAAGTACTCGTAAATCGATCATCAAGCTGATGCTGACAATACAGCCCTGAAAATGAAAAGAATAGGCAGTGAAAAATTGGTCACTCAGGTTCGTTGCTTCTCTATTATCGATCATAATCGTTGATTCATGGTCAAATTCACTCTCTCGGACTAAGACTCTCCTAATTTTCACGAGAGTCTTGCTAGGGAACTCACTGAAAAAAATTGATTCCATATCGCTTATAGCACCTTATTGAACAGGAGGTGAGGATTATGAAACATTATAGGATCTCTAGGACTTTTCTGGTATTAGAACAGATTGTGCTGTGGAAAAAGAAGATAAAGTTACATAATTGTGAATACATCACCGCATCTCACCATGGTGTCTGTCGAGTTTGTAAAGTCAGAAAGTCGTTGCTTCTTTGCATTACTTGATGTGAAAATGTCGTTGGCGGTATACATATCTGTCACGGTTCACAAAAATTTGTTACTTAATGGATTATGTGGGGCAAAAAACCATATGGGCCTTGCATAGGATTAAAATATGATGCGAATTAGTTTGACTTTTCAAATTAAAAGCAAAACTTTTTTCAACAGTTCATTTTCTAAAGCTGCATAGTTTTTTCACTCTCTTCCTCTGAATTGAGAGTTAGCTGCTGTCCGTGGCGTACTGAATTATCTCTTTGTAACACAACACCTTATTCTGTTCTGTCTCATGTTCAAGTTGATGCCTCATACACGCACCAACAATATACCTCTTCTAAAACTAGTCTATTTCTCGTCTGAATTCTCGGACGGCCGATAGATACAACGCGAGGACCGAACTCAAGATCGGGGCCAGCCAAATATTCGCGCCATGGCTCACCGTCCTGGTGATGGATGCGAGAAGTTGAAATGTAGTATTTAAATTTGGATACTATTGTATCTTCTTGAGAAGGGTATAAATTTTTGGGAGATATTTATAATGTAGTAAATTCCCTGCATAGCATAACTTTGATTTAAAAATATTATGCGTAAACAAATTATTTGATTACTGCGATACAATACGGAGATCTTCTTTCTTCTCATATGGGGACTATGACGGATACCATCACTCCGTCCTGACTAGATACCAGCGAAACCCTCCAAAAATCCTGTTATATAATTAGTGACCATAATATTTACATTAAAAATACTCGGAAAAGTTGCTGAATAAGGCCCAGTTCTATCAAATCAAACTTAAACAGACAGGACCATAGCAGAAAATTCAGGACTTTCATTCAAGACTGAACTATAGGCAAACATATGCAAAAAGGAAGCAGTTTATCCTAGTCGTATTGGTGTTATGAGCAATGAAAAGGGAACTTTTTGGGTTATTTTAATGCATGGAAGATGTGGTCGTTTAAATACACGTGGCTAATTTGTTAAAAGTGAAGACACTTCTCGATAAACCTATTCAAATTTTCAGAAATATCATATTTTAGAGCCTTTGCTAGTATACGTTCTCAGTATCACGCCGCAAGGACTCTGCGGGTTCTTCTACATTCTTGAAACAGATTTTCAATCTCTTTCTAGGATCATCTCATCAGAAAACCCATTTTTCTTGAAAATGTTCTCAAAGAAGTCTCCGGAAGTATTTTCGATACTATCTGATACTCCTGATTTCTAAAAATTTAAACTTTCCAAGTGATTCAACTAAAGCAATTTTTTTCGCATCACAAGCGCGTTTTATTAATGGCAACCCAACACTAAGTCTGTGTATAGTGAACCCTATCTGGGATCAGGCAATTTGAGAGACATTATATCTGTAGGTAATTTCCGGTTGCAGTAACTGTACTACTGAAATGTGAGGCCTACACAGAATTATTTGTCCATATCCTGGTTCTTATGCTTTAAATGGGATTTTCCTTATCTGGAAAAATGTTCTCAACTTTGAATTGGAGAACGACTTTAGAGCCCTGATAAATTTGCATAATATCCAACTCTGACTATAAATGTAAACATACGTAAATTCACATAGAAATGGAGACTTGAGCCGTCCCTTGGGAAACAGAGTAATCCTTTAAATTTGTTGCATCCAAAAGGTATCCTCTGGACATTCTACATTCAAAAATCTTATAGATGGACTGAAAACTGGTCATAATCATACCCCGTAGCTATCTGATTCAGTTCAATTTAGGGAATTTACACTTAATGTAAAGACACATCACTAAATTATTTCACTAAGTGTGGCAAGCTCATATCTTATGAGAACGGCAAATTATTGCAAAATTCCTTTTAGTGTGCGATCCAAAGCAAAATAATAGGGAATACTCTCGATGATGCCATTCTTTTCTTTCAATTAGAACAGTTGTGCTACATGGGCTGATCCACTGAGTTTTATCGTCCCAACTTAGAACATTCTTTCACTAACTTGAGTTTAGATAGCTATGACTAGAGTAGAAATCAATGATTTGACTTTTCTTTATACTGAGTTTTGATCTAAAGGTCAGAGAATTGATAAGGAGCATCTTTTGGTAGTAATCTTGAAATACCTTCTCATATCGATCTGGTAACTGTTAGAGTCTCTCATCAAACTTAGAATATCTTCCCCTTTAAAAATTGAACTTGGACCAGATAAAATACTTTAAGTTAGCATCCATACATCAGGATTCGTTTAAAGGTGTTCAACATTAAACTTTCAAACGCTCATACAGTTCTAAGCGTCGGAATCAAACATATTTCATCCTCATATTTTCGCTTCTAATCCAATCGACTAGTTGTTTATGGACAACTTGCGACACATTCCCAACAGAAATTCATACCTGGTTTTCGAGGCTGCTTAACTTTTGGTCCAAGCGCGATGTCTGAAACGGAAGACCAGTTGGGGAAAAGGAAGACAGGTGATAATAACTCAGACTTTGACTTTGATCGATGATGGAAATTGTGTTTTCGGTGTTGGTGCCGCTACCCGGCATCTACTACCTCTTATATAGTGATTCAAACCCCCTAGATTGGTATAATATCACATATATCAAATACTCTAACTAGATACTTCTAAGTCGTTCTAAAGATATCTAGAACACTAAACGGAAGCATCTAGAAACGGTACAGCAATGCAACATAAAAAACTACAGGCAAAATAAAAACTAAAAATAAAAAAGGCCACCCTAAATTTGCCTTGTTGGCAAGCCTCCAGAATTCTCTAGAAGAGGCCAGAACAATCCAGCCTCTACTAGATTTTTATAATGTCCTACCTGGATCTTTTTTCAAATATCACTTCACATTATTTTCCAAAAACTACTTCTGTCTAATGGGAAAAATAATTCCTAGCCTTGTAATCTCAAAAAATCGCCGTTTCGCTCCAAGTAATCTGTTCAAAACACTTTTGTATTGATTAATTCTTCCTCCAGTACTATAACAGATATTACGCCCAATCTACAGTCAGTAGCAGGGATCCAATGGTATAGTAACATTATTGGGTATTTTTTTATCATAAATACATGTTAGGCTATTATATTGGGCTGCGGGGGTTCTCCAATTAACATCAATCTTCGATAATTGTATATTCATAGACATCTAAAAAATATTTAATCCCTCAGTGGGGCATCCCAAAACTCTCATTTCTATTCTCTTCTCTTTATTTTTCGAGTATTTTGGGTAAAAACATTTTCTTAATAAAATCCATTCATCGCATAATGGTTTACAGCCTATGTTTTGATCTCAATTACACGACCTTAGTTCCTTTTACTTTCATTTAAACTACTTTATGTGTTTTAAAGGCCTCTTTCCCACTTTAATAACTTGAATCAAGTACAGTAAACTGCATTAGCAAATTATCATATGTACCTCTGAAAAGTCGCGAAAATCACCTTTCAGAGGTAGGTACCAGCACAACCCGTCCTCAGACTGTTGCACAGCCGCAGTACAAACAGGTAACACAGTTATCGCCAGAAGTACACCGGGACCTGCTACGAACCCACGCCTCCATCGTTCCCCTGCGACAATCTAACCTTCACTTATCCACCCGCCTCTCTCTCTTAGCGTTCAGGGCCTACCTCGCATACCCCACGCCAGTTTCCGTGCTTCTGCCACTAGCCGCGCGTTCTTTCCAGCCAGTTGCTCTCCTCCACTCGCGATACTTGTAATAATTTCCCCGGACTGTTTGCCGTCTTCGTCCAGAAAACAGGTTGATTCAGGACAGAAAAAGCCGTCTGGACTCGACCCATCCCTGTTAGTACGGGCGAGGATAAAACGACTTTTGAGCCTCTAAAAGTCCCTCTGTAGAGTACTAGGATGGAAAAAACAGAACATACTGCCACAAATTCGACAGAGCGGAGAGTGCTCCGACTAGAGCTGATGTCAGAAGTGGCGCGGAAGCGTCTATTGAACTCTTTTACCTCAAGATCGGAGGATCTACGGAAAGACGGTCAAGAAGCAGGTCGTCCCCCTTTCCGGTTTACCTAAAAAAAACCAAGATAATCAGGTTCAACGTCATCGATGACGAGATAGAAGATATCCTGTACAGGATTTCCCTCGTAGGTTGCTATCGTGGGCAATCGAAATCGGTCGAATTAAATTCCTTCAAGGTTTGGGAACTACACAGTGACAATATAGTTAGTTTTATCTCATTCTAGGAGCTAATTGGCGATTTCGATCGAGAAATGGCCTATAAAAATGGTCTCACGAGATTTATGAGCGATACGTTTGCCCACGAGAAGTGCACGGCAAAGCAAACCCCGACTGGGTCATTTCTAAAGTGATGCAAAAGATCTCAGATGGAGTCAGCAACTACTTCCAGGGAAGGTACTTCGATGTTGACGAGGATATCAAGATGGAGAGCCCAATTTATCTCTTTACTTTCACCTTCAGGGAGGTTTCTCCTAGATATAGGCTTCTCAGTACTCCGGACCGGGACCAACAGCGAGAGACGAGAAATTTACTGGTAGCGAACATGGTATTCGGAAGTAATCCCAACAAAATAGTGAGCGCAATCTTGATGATAGATTCGTGGTGCCAGAAGCACACGAGAAAATACTCCAGATTCCTGTTCCCCTTGTCGAAGATGCCGTCTCCAATGGACCATGGATTCCTTCTTTGCGACCATCTCGTGCCATTACGGGACTTTGAGGGGAGACGCGTGCAAGCAGCGATAGTAAATTCAATTTCCCTTTCATCTAGAGGGGTACAGCGGAAGCTTATTGGTTAAAGGTCCCAACAAACTTCTTCTCATAACTGATGGTATTCTTAGTCCATAGTTCTTCTGTACTATCTTTACTTCTATTCTTGTTCTTTTCTTTGAGCAATATGTTTTACAGAGCTTCGTGTATTCTCGACGTTTATAATTGTAGGCGATTAGATTTCATGGGGTTTGAAATTTTTGATTTAAATTATTGGTTCGGACTTGTAGCCAATTATTGAAGGTGATTAAGGGAAGCATATAACGAATAAGAAATAAAACACACGATATTAAAATGGCTTTATCCAGCAGTTCGGGGATTCAAAGCCTTAAGCTGACCCGGATGCAAGGTATAGTGGATCAGTCTCCTCGCATGAATTGCGCAGTGAGAATAGAGCCTCCGTTGAGGTTAAGATGTAGCTAGGACCACATCTTAACCTCCTACGGGCCTCGCATGCCACACTGTTCGAAGAAAATAGTATTGAGTGCGGGCCATTTCACTGTAGACGCCCCTGCTTTCTCGCAGGATACAAAGACCCAATCACCTTCATTAAATTTCCATTTGTCCACATATATTTCCTGAGAAGCAACCAGGAACATCAATTCCTTCTTTGATGCTCTCAGAGCTAACGATGCAAGCACTTCAAGTCTGCGTTGGTCATCCGTAGCAATCCATATAGACGAAACCGGAACAGGCGGGTCCATGAGTGGCACGACGTTGAAAATGAGTTCGAACTACGTAGGTATGGAGAGCAAGCGGCGGAGACAGTGTCCGTACAATACTTCAAGGAGTCATACCGCCAGTTTTGACTGTTTTAACCATCCATTTGGCCTTCCCATTAGACACGGGAGCATAAGCCAACAAAATTTCTCAGTGAATTCCCGTTTTCTTCAAAAAGGCTGACATAGATGCGGTTGTGAAGTAGCTGGCATCTTCGGATATAATAGTCCTAGAGGTGTCGAAAATATATCTAACTTCCATCTCTATAAACTTCATGACAGTTTTAGATGAAGAGTTTGCCATGACAACCGCGATTGGACAACTTTTTAATGCTCAATGACGATGCGCAAGTACTTCTATTCCGTATTCTTCATCGGTAACGGCCCGGGGAAGTCGATCAAAGACATAGATAATATTATCTTCGATTGAATTTAGAGTTGTTCAATATGGCGGTGTGGATTGGCCTTCTGGTATCTATCGCAACTTTCCGGAAAAATATGGATATCTTGATGCATCCTACGCCACCAGTAACGGTTCTTGACGAATTTTCATTTCGTCGCTCTATCCCAGTGCCCAATTTTATCGTGGATTGTGCGCAAAATCGCGACCCTGTACTTAATGAAAAGCAGACTTGAGCCCGTTTTTCGTACGTCTCAACAAATTTCCTCCCCGCATCATGAAATATTTAACTATAAGCGTGATCGAATGGAACTTGCCTTCGACTTCCCCTTGGATCTTTAATCCTTCTAAATGAAGAATGACGTCGAGCAGAAAGGGTTCTAGGGAATTTTTCTCCTTTGCGGCGTTGGAATACATTACGAAAATTAGGTCTCCCTCTTCGGATTCAGAAAATAGTGATAGAACAGCTTGGGCTGTGAGAGAGAGATACTCAGCCGCTCCATTGTATGATCCCAGCCTATAATCGACTTCGAAATCGTACTCCGTAAAGAAGTCCATCCACCGCACCAGTCTTCTATATACATAGTTCTTCTTGAAGGCGTAAAGAAGAGCTTGGTGGTCGGTTACCAGCTTAACGGTTCTGGGGACAAAAAGTGATTTCGAAAATTGCCCAAGGCGAAGATGATAGCAAGAGGTTGCCTTTCCCCGGCGGTACAGGCTCGTTAGACGGAATTCATCCGTCGGCTTTCGTATTGCACGGGAGAATCTTGTCTTTTTCCTTCTTCTGCGCGCTTACAGCTTCCAAAGAGACGTTTAAAAGCGTTTTTCACGGGAAAAGTGGACTAAAAGTCCGGAAAGGTTAATAAGGGCGGAGAGATAAGCCTTACTATGAGAGGTTCGAAAGCCACGGAAATCACCTCTAGCCATGAAAACTTCTTTTTTTCCGTACTGACTGTCATCTTCGCGTTGAAAAAGTTTCGCTTCTACCTTCTATCGCTCGAAAATTCTGTTTTGATAACTGATCATTGGGCAATTAGGACAGCATTACAAGAAAATTTTCATCGCCGCTTCGATAAATGGCTTGAAATTTTTGCCGAATATCGGTTTAAAATTTTGTATAGACCCGGACGCAATAACCAGCCTGCTGATTTCCTATTCCTTCTAAGTAATCCAATGAATCCAAATGAAAAGGCTTCCGAGAAAATCATCGGAGTTACCGGGGTACGGGTGCCACATGATGTTGAGTCCGAAGCTAATCATCAGGGACTAATGAAATTTCTTGATTGACTGGAAATCAGTAAAGTTGATCTTGAGCACAGAAATCGGGTACGCAGGAACGAAAAGGCCTTTACATTGTGGGATGGGAATCTCTTCTTACAAAACGAAGCCGATCATCGACCAATAGCCCCTTTGAAACAAAAATTAAAGATTTTGAGGACATTTCATGTTGAGTGGGAAGTTTGGATTTCAAAACAACCGAGCAATTAACTACCGAAAGATTTGGGTGGCCCAGAAGCCATAAGGACGTTTATAATTTCGTGAAAAGCTCCGAAAACTGTCAAAAATTCACTCATATCAGAACTTATAAGACCATTCTAAGCATTCCAGTTTCCGGTCTTTTTGAAACCATCTCAATCTAGTTTGCCGGTCCATTAAATAAAACATCTTCTGGAATCAAATATCTCCTTATAGGGTGGAACATCTTACTGGCTGGCCATTAGCAGTTGCAGTTGAGGGGGCCAATACTGAGGTGCTCCGGAGATTCATCGAAAAAGAAATAATTGAACCATTTGGTCTTCCAAGAAGTATCATCTCGGATAAATCCCTTTGTTTTACCGCAAAGTCACTACTTCGCTTTTTGAGAAAGAAAACGTTTCAATTGAAAACAGGTATCGTTTAAGCTCCCATGTCGAACGATAAATTAGAAAGAATGACCAGAGCCTTCAAACGAGCAATATCGAAAGATATGTCGGAGAATGAAATTTAACGGGAAAATGCTCTACTAAAGGTGTTATACGGTTATCGACGAAGATGAGGAATAAGTAGACGCTTACCGATTGAGCTAATGTACGGGAGAGCTCCGAGAATGCTAAAGAGAGGCTTAGTTACTAATAATACCGTTGTAGAGATAAGAGAAGTCGAACTATTGGCCATACAAAGTTGCAGATCACGCTACGCATTAAAACAGCCAAGAACAAGGGTACAGAGCGTCCAGTCGAAACATTTTCAGTCGGCTCTGAAGTAATCGTTATACACTATACACCCATGCAGCAGGCTTTGAAGTGTCCAGCCTTCCAAACAAAGCGCTCGAATCCTTGCATCGCCACGGAGGAAAGACACCCGTATTACAAGCTCTTTCCAAGCTCAGGGAAGAGATAAAGGAGGGCTATCCATGCACGTCGTCCGGTCCCTTACAACCAAAGGCCTGAAGAATTCCTTCTCACACAGGACTATGTGAAACCACGAAATTCACTCATCTATAACTATAGAATGATTTCCATGGGAGGAAAAAGAGCCTGAGAATGGATCATCTCGATTACGCGGAAGTCTCACGAACTCCACGTAGTCATATATTTCTATATTAATATGTGCCTATTTTTTCGCATGTAGAACGGCCCTTTTCTTCCCAAAGAAGATTGTCAAATATTACTAAGAGTTCTATTCTCGCTCTGAAATGGGTGGTTTATGAAAGCAAATCCAAAATTTGTCGAAGCAGTATATCATTATTCTGTTGGAAGATACGGGGGAGTAGCTACCAAGGACCTACCGCATTACTATCTGACTATTATCTGTCCGGTTTTCATATTTCTCAAGAACAATCAAGATGTTCAACTTGGAGGGTACAATTTACCCCCGGAGACGGAATATAAATCGGTACCGGACCTGCTACGGGAACCTCATCCCCTGCCTAACAACAACGGAAGTTCAAGTCGGGAATATGATCCTTTTGAATCATGGATGATGACCAGAGAAGGATCTTCCGAAAGGAGTAACTCATCAAGATGAGGCTCTGGACTTCCTTTGAGGGGACCTACTGCGGGCCCCAGCACACATAGAAATGGGAGTGAAATTCCACCGAGAGATTACACTGCATCGTCATCCATAAATCTCCTTCATATTCATGCCCAGCATACGGTTGGTATGAGAAGGATATCCTTTTAGCTTGTCAATTTTTCATAGGACAAAAATGATGCAAAAGTTATTGTGTATTTCATGAAAATCACCTGTTTATGTTTTCGAGCTCTTCATGGACCGCACTTGTCACACGAAGACCCTTTCTTGTTTTTGCATGTATATTTTCTTATAGAAGTCTACTTCCCTGGCACCTATTCGACGATTTCGCATATCATATAAATATCTTCACTCTTACGAGATTCGGAAAGGTTGCGGAAGAAGATTGTATTCGAACTAGCCTTAAAATTATCAGATCTACATGTGAAGCCGTGGAAAGAAGTCAGACCCAGCAATCGTGTTGATAATCGGCTAAATACTTATCCATTTGAAAAGCCGTATATTATAGCAGCAGGGCAACGAACGTTAACGGAAAGAGAGGAAGAACAACGACGAGCCGGGACGTTCGCCTTTGGCGAGAGAGCGTGATGTTAGAGATATTGGCCAACTTAAAATGTTAAAAATACAGGCATGCTGGGCTGGCTGTGCTGGAACTGTATTATCAAATTTAGTTTCAGTTATTTTTAGAGTAATCCTGTGCGCTGTACAGTAGGGTTGCTGCTCTGGCATTGATACTGCTCAGGTTTCACAAATTTAGGGAGTTTAAACTGTATTTCAGAAGGTGGGAGGGGATGTCTAGGGGCACCTGTCATGTAGCTGAATAAGGATATTTTAGTGGCTTAGATATTGCAGTTGGAGGCCACGGGAAGCTGTGAAATACTCGAAGGAATATTTTTAGACTTGAGTAGCATGAATAGTTTACAGTAAATTATTGTTTCTTTTGATTGTGAGGAATAGACGTAGATATTTATATTGGAAGTATCTTATAGTTGATCTTTATCTTCCTCATGTCTTTTATTAGTGAATTCTATGGTAAATATTATGTTTTTTTGGTACTTTAGGGTTAATCAAAAATTCTATATAAGATGAGTAAATTGCTTCCTCTTTTAGAGGTCAAGCAAGTTGGGAGAAAACTTCAAATCCAGTGCAAATAGTTAGGAAGTTGAAAGTCAACTTCAGACAAAAGAATATGTTTCTTATGCTGGTCACAGAGCATAAGTGGTAGATCTAGCTTCTTCTATACTCACTTGTAGCCCCTTGAACTGTTTAACTTACCCATCTTTTTGTGTTCGCTCAACTATACCACAGTGGCACTTTTGTCGATTACAAAACCTCCTTCTTGGGGTAACTGGTTCTAAGGATATCTTCTCCCGACGATTTATCCCTATCACATCTCGGGCCACAGCTGACTATATCATTCAAACATTAAAGCAACCCACATTAACCCCCTTTTCAAATATTAAATTACCCAAATTCCCCCAATATAGTATGTACTGTACATTACGGTACTGTCTCACTTTGAAATACAGACATAGCTTGGCACTTTGAATTTGAACGAAACTACTAACAATTATTTACTCATCTGTCATTTCGAGTGTACAATGCTTGGCCGCCTATTAAGATTAAGATCTAATCGGATGATCTACATCCGTCACGTGCAGTGGAGCACGCGAAATCATGGTCATCGAAGCCGACGGCCACATGACGATTAACTCAAGAGTTGATATATTCGGGTGCGAAATGGACGGTTTTTCGAAATTTGCATTTCTGACGATAGCCCTTCGATTGTTGTCGTCTGGAAAACTATGGGATAGATCGGATATATCTTCCAAGAGTAAAACACTCAAATCTTTCCTCCTTTCAAACTTAAGGATGCCCATTTCGTTTAGTAACCGCCACTGCCTCTAACGTAATAAAGCACCAAACCCCCCTTTAGGATTGCTCCGGAAATACCGGGAGTTCATCGCTGGATTGCCGGGCAGGAATTGGATGCTTACCGTCACAATCTCCACCCTCGTCGGCTTGCATCCAGAAGCCTTTTCCCTTGTGACGGAGGTGTCACGCTCAGCCGCTAATCGTGCCAAAGACCAATTCCCTAAAGTCAGGGACACACTCCTCCAGCGGAATCCTCAGTAAATGGTTACTTCGAACGCCGCATGTCTGACGACAAGGCTAGCGTCACGTTTTAGTCGCCGTTCCATGGCACGCCAATTTTCACCGTAGTGTTTTCTCCGCCGCCGCTACACTGCACAGGCTAATGGTAATTTCACCTTATGTTCTACTTGCAGTAAAATAAACCAAACTTTCCCCCCTTTAGGACAGCTGACCATGTCTCATAAATATGAAAACACCCCAATTCTTCCGCCTCCATGAAAATGGGATGTGCTCCCATGCGGGATTAATCCCTTCCATCATTTCTGCAGACTAACAAACAGAGCAGTAAAGTATCCTCTTCAGTCGCAAGCGGCGACACAGTAAGGTGCGCCATTGATTTACTTTAACTTCACGGTATTCTTTAGTGGAGAAGGTTGAGTGAATTTCATATGCCTTGATTGGTCCGAAAAAGCGGTAAAATGTCTTGTTCAGATATGTCTTCCAAGAGTAAAACACCCAAACCTTTCCCCCATGTCTTGTTTAGCGTATCTGTTCTGCTAACAGGAAGGCAACGCTATGCATCACCATCAAAAAAGACAGTTTACGAATAACCATTACTAGCTAATTTTTTAATTCTCCCTTGTGCTGCAAAAAGGGGGGAAGGTTTGGGTGTTTTACTTTTGGAAGATATATCCGATCTAGCTAGTTTAATTTGCCCAAACATTTAACCAAACAGAACGGCAATTGCAATCAAACCTCACTGCGGTCTGATATTTAATAGTACGACCATTATCCACTGCGATGGGATCATTCAATTTGAATCACTGTACTATGGTTTGAACGAGAATTCGTAGATCCTATAACCCTCGCACCACTCGCAGGAAAACTTTAGGATGGATCGAATAGATCTTCCATCAGTAAAATACCCAAAAATTTCCTCCTCTTGCAGTAAATCAACCCCATTGAGACTCGTCCAGAGTAACGCAAGTTGTTTGTTGACATGGGTTTGAGCGCCACTTAGGGCCACAACTTGAAAGTATGTATGTTCCAGATAACCTCCGTTCTCAGGGTATGTCAGTGGCTACTAAAGTAAGGCCTCGTCTCCGCTACTGCTTTCACCAGGAAAACTAAATAAATCTCACCATTCAACCCCATTCACTCCCTGTACTCACTGGATTAAGTAGCTTGCATCGTAAGGTTCAACTATGGTGAATCCTGCTTATAAATAGAACAGGTGAGTCACGCTGGCCACCGGCAATGCAGGCATTTCTGCATGCGTTAACAGTCCTTCCTGCCGCTATTGCAAACTATAGCGGCGGCGGCTATGGGCCCCCTATGTTGCTTTCCGCCAAGTCCTGAGTATTGGAAGTGGTTTTCTTCAATTAATCCTGAAGGGACGGGACTGTAGCCCCCTAGCCTACAGTCTCGCGCCTTCTTGAGATTATTTCTTACAGTATCGAAAGTTCCTGCCGTACTTCTGTATCCTGCATTACCTGAAGACTCGCCAGAGAGAAGCGTACTTTAATGGGTACTGATAGGAGAGGAAGGTGCAATTGGAAGAAGACAGTAGAAAAGGTGTAGGTTTGAGGCGAGGAGGGGTCGCAAGGTGACCTGCCTCCTCCTAACTGCCCAGTCAACTCGGGTGTTAGCTATATAACCGACACCAGGGCGTTCTGTGGCTGAGAATTTCCAGTACAGTAGTGTACTTACCGTAAACTACTATACTTGGTCATAAAAATCATTAAAATTTACAAGGTAAAAAGGTAGAAAGTACAGTAAGTTACCCTAAAAAATCGTAAAAGATAGTACTAGAAACACATAAAAATCGCCTTTCAGCAACTGCCACCAACACCATCTCGTCCGCAAACTGCAAGCCGGGTGCAGTTAACAGTGAGCTCGATCAGCTCAAGGTAAAAGTCGGTCAACCCTGGCATACCCCTTCCTCAACCACAACACACTCATTTCTCTTTCTTGCCCGGCCCCTCACGGCATCTTCTCGACCAAAAGCAGCCAACTGACCAGCCTTTCATTTCAAACCAGAGCCCGTCTTCTTCCGGGCACCGCCCTCGCCTCGAAGCTCAGTGTTGATTCAGGTCAGACAAATCCTCCGCGACTGACCTATCCACTGCGCGTGTAGAGGCGAGGAAATACGGTGGTATCTTCATCCAAAAATCCTTCCGCGGGTTAGGAGGATGTCGCATACGAAAAAGATCGCGGTTAAGGTAAAGCCAGAGGGCTGGTAGAGGCAAAGATCCAGTATGTAGAGAACAGAGCCTGGGAACCTTGGAAAAGGCGGCGAGAAGATCGAGTTAATACCGCGGGTACCCGGATAGAACAGCGTAACGGTAAGAGAGAGAAAGTGCGGGATGAGAAAGTAACACTTTCGTGGGTGCAGAAGATTCTCAGGTCGGGCTTTCATGCACGAAGAGGCAAATTAAGAGTCTATGTTTGTGCCTATTACTCATCAAAACAGGGAAACATAGAGAAGCAACACAACAACGGAAACATAGCGAAGCACTAATACAAGAGATGAAGCGATAAATATCATGACTTAATCCTGCAATCCTAGGCCTTGAGGTGGCTCGGACACAAGACAATATAAACCAATCTCCTCGCGTGGATGGCGCGGCAGGAATGGCTACCCCCGTACGAGATGAGACAGTATCGGGGGTGACCAACTTTCCAAACGCGACAAGGCCTGTAATAGAGAGAACGGAGGGCAGGTAACTTGGCGGCTGACGTTAATGCCTGGGCATGCGCCAGTAGAACCCAATCCCCCACGTTAAACATACGAGGCCCTCAAGAGGTCGAATCACCGATTCTACGCATCTGTTCTTCTCGATGCTGAGGTCGAAGGGCGGAGGAGGCCAGTAGTTCCAATTTGCGATGCGTATCAGAAGGTTTGTCTATTAACGAGATGGGTTCCAATGGACTCGTGCGCCGGAACTACTCAGAACATTAGTTCGAACGGAGAAGCTCCAGTGGAAAGGCGACAGCGGCGGTATCCGTACAAAACAAGGGGCAAACTTTCTTCCAAATCTATCCCTTGGTCGACGACCGTCTTCTTCACGGCGGTTTTGATGGTTTGTACCATCCTTTCGACTCTATCATTAGACATCGGAGCATAGGCGAGAACAGTGGTCCAGGTAATTCCATGTTTCTTTATGAAATCAGCGACGGCGGCAGCGGTGAATCACCCAGAGTTGTCGGAGATAATGGTCTTCGGGGGACCAAAAGGGTGCATAACTTCACTCTCTATGAACTGGGAGACTGTTTCAGCCGACGAGTATGTGGTGGCAACTGCGATTGGCTAACCTGTCAAAATGCTCGACCGCGATGAGCAGATACTTCTTTCCGGCGTTTGATATCGGTAGAGGTCCCGCGAAGTCGATCGAATGAGTTTCGAAGATATTCGTCAATGGTACATTCAAAGTCGTGCGGTACCGAGGAATGGGCCTCGTCTTCTGGCACCCTTCGCAACTTTTCACGTAGTTGTGAATGTCTCGGTGCATCTGCAGCCACCAATATCGGTCTACGACAAATTTATCTGTCGTCTCCTTATCCCAACGCCCGACATCGTCGTGAAAGGTCTTTAATATCGCGAACCTGTCCTTCATAAACGGCACAGACTTTAGCCCGTTTCTGGTGCGTCTAAGAAGCTTTCCTTCCCAAATCATGAAGTTTTTTTCCATACGCTTGACCGAACGACGCTTCTCTTCATCCCCAACTCGGATCTAAAAACCTTGCAAATGACATGCGATGTCGAGAAGGAAAGGCTCGATTGTGGGATTCCCCTCGGTAGCGGCAGAATCCAGCGCCGCAAATGAGTCTCCTTCATCAGATTCAGAGGCAGGAGACGAACCGGAAGGTACTGCGCGCGAGAGGTAGTCAGCTGCTCCGTTTCCCGCACTTGTCCTGTACTCTACCTCGAATTCATACTCCGCAAGGAAGTCTATCCACCGCGCCAGCCTTCCGTGAATGTCATTTTTCTTGAAGGCATAAAGAGGGGCTTGATGGTCTGTAATGAGCTTGAAGGGCTCCATCGATAACAGATACACTCTGAATTTCCTTAAAGCGAAAATGACGGCAAGGGCCTCCCTCTAGCAGGTGTAATAGTTACGCTCTGCAGAGTTAATCGTCCGGTTTGCGTACTGCATAGGATGAATCTTGCCATCTTCCTTCTTCTGGGCCGGAAATTCCCCAACGGCGACATTAGAAGCGTCGGTTTCCACAATGAAGGAGGACTCGAAGTCTGGGAAGACTAACACCGGCGGAGAAGTAAGCTTCTCTTTCAGAGTTTCGAAGGCGGAAGTAATCTTTTCAGTCCATTTGAATTTCCTATTACCAGCGCTTCGTGAAGGGCAGCAGATATTCCCACAAAGTCCTTTATGAAACGACGATAATACCTGGCGAGGCCAAGAAAGCTACGCAACTCCGTTGATTTGGAAGGAACGGGGGCCTTTTTGATGGCAACAATCTTCTCGTCGTCGACGCTGACTCCACGCCTGTGTAAGAAGTGACCAAGCAGCTTTACGCTTGGCATAGCAAGCGTTCATTTTGTAGTCTTTAGTTTAAGTCATGCGTCCCCGACTACCTTGAAAGCCACAGCCAAGTGATCAATATGCTCCTCCATCGAGTTGGAGAATATCACGAAATCATCCAGATAGACACGGGCGAAGGGAATTTCTTTCAATACGTAATCCATCATGCGCTGGAATGTAGAAGGCGAGTTAATTAGACCAAATGGCATCACCTCGAACCTCAAGGTACCAAAACGGCTGACGAATGTAGTCATCTCCTTACACTCTTCGGCCATGCGGATTTGTCAATATCTCGCAAACAAATCAAGGTTGCTGAAGATAGAGCTACCCTTAAGTTCGTCCAAGATCTCCTTTATCTTAGGCATTTTGCGGTTCGGAGTGCGATAAACCGCGCAGAAACGAGGCCTACTGTCCTTCTTCGTAACGATAACCACTGGGAACGACCAAACCGACGACGAAGGTGATGATCCCAGCATCTAACATGTTGTCGATTTCTCGACGGGTGATTTCGTTGTGTCGAGGCGACATTCGGCGAGCCCTGTGGTAGATCGTGGTTTGGTCCTTCATTTCAAAGGAATGCTTCGTCGGCACGGCTGCAGGACGCAGCTCGTCTATATTCCAGGCGACGATTCCCGTGTCGCAAATCAAACCATTTATCCCACCTTGCGCTTCTTCTTTCAAATGAGCGAGTCGAGCTCTCAGAGCATGACGCATTTTCTCTTTCTTTTATTCTTAGTCAATAGTACTTTCTTCATTGGTAGGATCTCCGCTCGATCCGGAAGAGTTGTCCTCGCGGATAGCCAGGACCAGTTCTTCTTCCGACGACTCCGAGGACTCCGGACCGGCGTTCGAATCAGAAGTAAAATCTTCACTCGGAGTCCCTATCTCTTCGCTCTCGACCAGTTTCTTCTCGGTATACTTAGTGTCAGGCTCGAGCGGGAGCACCACTTCCTCGGAATCAATAGTTAAACGGACACTTTGCGACCCGAAATACATATTCGCACGCATGGGTGTGAGCGTGGGGAGGCCTGCTATGATGTCGAAAGGAGACTTTTCGATGACGAGGAAGTCTAGTTTCACGGCTTGGTCTCCGAAGGTCGTCGGGACCTTTACAAGCGAACCTACACAGGAATAGCTGCCACCACTCGCAACAGAAATCCTTTTAGAGGTAAAAGTCGGCGAGAGGTAAAGACGCAGAGACAAATCAGCTAAAATGACGTCCAGTACGGCTCCGGAGTCTTGTAGAGCCCAGACCTCTGTACCGTAAACTTTGAGATGAACCAACCGTAATAAACGAGGACCAGAATTCAAAACGACTGCGAGATGTGAAATAGACTGTTTTCCAACAAATGGCGCCTGAATTTGGTAGGCCCTTCAGCATCTCCACGAAGAAGTTGACCCATTGTCAAACCATAATTTGCGTTTGCAAGCTCGGAAACAACATCGTATTTGCCTACATATTACTGCAGCTTATTCGAATTCTTCTTTCCGCAGTTCGATTTCTTCGCCTTCTCCTTACGGCTAATGATCCGAAATTCTTCCGAAGGCAGGGCTGGGCCCGGCTGCATAACGCGAGCATGGGGTCCAGATACGAGGCGAGATATTGGAATGCCTCCATGGTTGTTCTGACAGGGCTTTTTGGGTAGTGCCTCTCCGTCGGCGTTTCTTTTCGCGACATTCACTCCTTCATCTTGTGAGGAGTCGGTTTCGGACGAGTGTTCTCAGAGGACATTCACTCGGTCACTTCCTTTCCCGTCTTCTTTCTTCTCGGCGTGGGCTTCTTCTCGAATCTCCGTCCTTCTTCCACCGGAAGACCAGCACGTAGCATTTGAGTGGCTTCTTCTTTCCACAGAGGGAACAGCGGACATTAAGATGCGGGTTCTCCTCGCAATTCATTGCGTTATGGCCAAGCTCGTTGCTGTAAGAGAATTGGCGGGCCTTATTATTTTTCCTAGGGTCTGACGATGGTCCAGCCCCTTCATCTCCCTTAGTATTCTCCAGAAAGAGTCAACTTCAAGAGGTCTTCGGCTAGAGAGTCCACCTTTTCTTCGATGTTCCTAGACCTCGAATCCGGACGAACCAGCAACCTTGCCGGCGGAACTTCAGCGGTACGGCTCGAATGACCAGCAAAAGCTACACGATTAGAGTGAAAGTCCATCAGCGCCATAACGATTCCCGGATAATCTTTGGGTCCCCGGAATGCCAAGAACTGCTGCAGCTCCTTGTGTCGACAGGCGGCAGTGCGAAGGAGTCCGAGCCTAGCGATGTTGTCGAACCTCGCCTTCTTGTAGAGACGTTCAATTCCCTTCAAAGAACTAAGAATGTATTCTAGCTCAAGCCCAACTTCTAGAGCTTGGCAGATGGCGTCCTCTGGGTCCTCGTCCTTCGTGAAATGCCCGAGAAACTTCTGTTTGACATCAGCATAGTTTTTCACTTCGGGGACTAGCTCACTATTCGACGCAAACGTATCTTGATAGAAGTCGAACGCTGCGCCTTCTAGGTGTGCGAGAAGAGTAAGAGCTTTCCTTTCATCGTGTTTGGATACCATCGCGACATTCTCAAAGAAAAAGAAGAATTTTCGCATGTCGCTGGTGCGGTCGAACACGACCGCGCTGACGCGGAGAGTATCGGCCCTGCTCAATAGTACCATTATGTAAGAGGAAGGTGGAAATTGGAAGAAGACAGTAGAAAAGGTGTAGGTTTAGAGGCGAGGAGGGGTCGCAAGGTGACCAGCCTCCTCCTAACTGCCCAGTCGACACGGGTGTTAGCTATATAACCGACACCCGGGCGGTATGCGACTGAGAATTGTCAGTACAGTAGTGTACGTACTGTACACTACTGTATGACTTTTTATGTCGTATTAAAAATCATCAAAAA